>RJWJ010036010.1:0-16323 GCA_004363605.1 Indri indri
CACGCTCGCCTCTGGCGGGGGCTGGAGGGGTGGCTGGAAAGCAGCCTGAGAGAACTTCCTGCGGTGAGGAAAATGTTTTATGCATCTCAACTGCATTGGAGACACAGGTGTATACATTTGTCAAAGTGCATTATTCTTGTAATCTGTGCATTCTACTGTGAATCATACATCTACGAAAGAAGTTAATAAAAAAGATGGTGTTAACTCACGATCTTAGAAAGCCCAGGGCGAACAGGAACTGCTCTGAAGCCCTCCCCACCCTCCCATCTCTTTGCGCTGTTCTCCAGGGGCACCTGCCTCCCCCCAGGTCGCCGAGAAGCCTTCCCGCTCTGACTCACAGCCTCCGAGTGACAGTAGAGTTATTATGTTCATTTTCTCACCATCTGTGCTAGGGGGAAGGACGGCTCCCCCCAAAGGTGCCCACGTCCTAATCCCCTGAACCTGTGGATATGTCACCTTGATGCAAAAGGGGATGAAGGATGCCAATCAGTTGACCTGTCCTGGATTAGCCAGGGGGGCTGTCTGACCGCACAAGTGGAAGAAGAGGAGAAGAAGGGGACAGGCAGAGACACACGACAGAAGGACGCGACCCACAACCGCTGGCTTGGGAGATGGAGGAAGGGGCCACGTACCAAGGACTGTTACAGTCCCGGGAAGCTGGAAAACACAGAAAAATGGATTCTCCCTTAGAGATTCCAGAAAGGAACACAGCCCTGCGGACACCCAACATCAGCCGGTGACAGCCACACCTGCATCCGCCCAGGTAGAGAATCTGCTTTATCAAGGATGCTGCCCTGCAGAGCAGAGCGTGGGCAGGAGCCAGAACACCCTCCTAGGTGACGACTTCTTCCCACAACGAACATGAGCCACCACTCCTCTGGAAGCTCCTTCAACAGGACGTGCCTCAGCCCGGCAGGCTCTACCTCGTCCACCTGCCCTGTGCAGGCGCAGAGCCAAAGGGGCTGTGGGCCAATGCTGGCAGGGGGGCAGGAAGAGCCCGCGGCAGAGAGGAGGCAGCAGGCTGCTCCAAGTGCCCTGCCTTTTCCTGCCCACTCTCCAGGGACCTGCTTTCTCCGGAGGATGGGGACAGCAGGAAGACCCAAAGGCTGCCAGATCCAGGCGTGGCAGGGCCAGCAACACCTGGTGCTGGCACGCCTGAGCCTTTCCCATGAAAGAGTGGAGGGAGGGGCGATCCAGTGCTGGGGTGGGGGGAGGTGCAGGGCCAGCTCAGGAAGAGGAGGGCCGGCTTTCCCTCCGGGTCGGAAGGGCCACAGGACAGTGCATCAGGCGACCAGGGAAGGAGAGTTGAGCTCACAGGCTTCGCCCTTCGCAGAGAAGAGGGGCTGGGCAGGCTGCTTGCAGGAGAGGGTGGTTGGGCACTGGCAGGGCCAGGAGGTCCAGCCTGCACTGGGGGCTCAGTGTTCTCATCGCCCCATCCAGAAAAACGTGCTCCCACTCCCTGCCGACCACCGGCCCACCGAGGCAGAGCAGCTCCCAGCTTCCGTTTCGAGGTTGAGTTTGGGCCATGTCCTACCTCCGTGCCCCTACAGCACCATCTGCAGTCCGAGCCTGGGCAGGGATTCAACTGCAGGCGAGGAGCTGCCTGAGTTGACCCCCCAATTCAAGTCAAGAGCTCAGACAGAAAACCTGTCGAGCGCCCCGACAAAGCTAGCCTGGCCTATGGAGACCCAGTGGATGGGGAGATGGTGCCAGGCTTTGCAGAGCAGATGGTCGGGGGCAGCGGACTAGCTGGTGAGCACCTAGACTGAGAACCTCAAAAACAGGCAAA
The DNA here is from genome assembly GCA_004363605.1 of Indri indri. Taxonomy (NCBI): domain Eukaryota; kingdom Metazoa; phylum Chordata; class Mammalia; order Primates; family Indriidae; genus Indri; species Indri indri. The sequence goes on from RJWJ010036010.1 coordinate 1,790, forward strand.
AGACACATCTGAGCAGAGCTCAGAGGCCACAGGGTCTGCCCAAGGACACATGGCAAGGTCAGCGACCACAGAGTGTATGTGGCTGCTTCTGACACGTGCACGGCAAGGCTGGGATGCTACAAAAAGCCAGAAACCGTTCACACACACGTGCACCGATTTCTTCTCATAAGACTCAGCTTCGCTTCTCCCCAACTCTCACATGTATATTTTTTTCCTCGGTACCATTTTACATAAGTGGTCTCCTCTTAACATTTTAATCAATGCAATCTTTTGGCAATCAATTGAAAAGTGATTTTCAGCAAGTGCTATATCTGGAAGTTCTCAGAGAGATGCTGGGACGACTTCCCATCGCGAACGCCGAACTCTTTCGAGCAGTTTTTACGGAGGCGTTCAAGGCGTGGCTCTCAGGGAGGCATGGGAGATTCTCGCCTGCAAATGGGAAGCTGCCTGTTTCATGACATTGGTACAAGAGATTGAAAAAGAAATTTAATCAACCCCCCAAAGTCTTTCCCTGACGGCTGGAACATACGGTCCAAGTTTTCCGGGACGTGCGCAGAGCAGCCTTTTCACTAAAAGCTTCCACACCATCTTGTAATGCGTTTCTGGTTTGGACGAAGCCCAGGGGAATGGAGTCAACAACCAACCTGTTTCCAAAGATCTAGAGCAGCCCTGGATTTGCGACTTAGCCCTCCTCCACGACGTGACGGCCGCGTCCTGCCACATACTCTAGTGTCTCGGACGACGCCAGCCACAGGCCGGGGAGGGGCCGGAGAAACAAGGGTGGGCCGGCAACGTGGCGCCCATCTTACCTGCCTGGCCGTCCCGGGGCCTGCACTGGACTTCCTCCACGCACTCGGCCGGGAACCACCCGGTGTGGCCGCGGGCGCTGCCTTCCCAGAAGCCACCTTCGCCGATGCTCAGCACTAGAGGCAACAGAAAGGGAGAGGAGTTAGCGGGGGCGGGGGGCCTGGGGGACGAACAGCGCAAGGGTGGCCGGGCAGAGGCGGAGTGCCAGTGTCTCCTCGGCCAAGCCTTGCCCACGGACTACGCCTCCTTCAGCCGAGGAAGAGGGGCCCTGGCAAAGTGTCCCCTCGGCACAGTGCCAAGAGGCGGAGCCACTCCAGCCCACAGGTGTCCTCGCCCGTTAGGTGACGGGAAGAGAACGGAGCAGCTTTACACCTCCCACACCACGTGCCAGAGCATCAAAGCGCGTGGCTACTCTGTGGCATCTCTTGGTGTCCCACATGAGACGGGACAGGGGTGGCTGGATGTCCTCTCCACCAGTGATTTCGGATATAAACGTGGGGGCCACCTCAAAGGGGAGAGGAGATGACAAGGTCATGCCTGTCCCGCTAGCCTGGTGAGTGCCAGAGGCAGAAGGGCCGGGGAGAAAAGCCACCTGTCCTGCTCTATCTGGATCTTTGAACCCAGCTTGAAGAACGAGATCCCAGCAAAAGGCGGAAAAGCAGCGCGAGAACTAATGACTGCGTGATACTGTCTAGACTCGAAACAGAAACGGCTGGATTGACAGACTCATTTGGAAGTCCTGGCCCACCGGCGTACTGGCTTAATAGTTATGTGGTCATGGGCAAGGACAGGGTATTTCTTTCCAATTTGTGGTAGAAACAAACCAATATGCTTAGACAGCAGGGATGGCTGTGTCCCCGCAGCCTATCCTGGGGGACCCCTGTGCACAGCTGGGCAGGTGCGGCCACCCCGGCCTTCAGGGTGGGAGGCTGCTGAGACCAGGAGAACCATCCCCCAGCCCGGCATCGGGGCACGGAAGCAACGTCAGCTGGAGGCACAAAGTGTGTCTGTTCTCACGCTCGACTGCTAAGCAAGGGTGGGAAACCCGAGCCCAGAGACACCGGGGGCGGGGAAATGTCACCAGGACTCTTCACAATGCCCCCCTCTCCCCACTGTGACAAACGCTTTGGCTGTAAGGGCAGAGCTTGCGGTGGCAACACAGGAAAGGGGGATCTTTCTATCTTGGGACTCTGGTGCTGGGCTGGGGACGCCCCCGGCACCCCCAGCCCCCCGAACGTGGCTGTGAGATGGGGGATCAAAATAACCTCTCCAAGTTCACGTTCTTTAAATTACCCAGGATCTGCGGGCACCACTGCGCAAAGAGGGATCAGGGCACCAGAAGGGTTTTCCTCGAGCCTCGTTTTAACCTCAGAGGCCAGATAAAGAACCACTCAGCTCACCATTTTTGAAAGTTAATGGAACTGAAAATCCCAGCTTTATAAGTTCTTGCCTAATAATCTCAAGAAATGACCTCACGGAGGCAGACAAGCAGCATCCCGGGTGACCAGGACAAGCACAACCGCCTGAAGCAATTTCCTCCCCAAATCCTGCTGTGCCCTGAGGCTCCACTCGGCCCGGCTGCCCAGATGGACACTGCGAGGTCCCAGCAGAGTCCTGCATCGGAGAGGGTCATCGGAGCACAGCCCAGGGCCACAGTGGGGTATCAGGGACCCTCCCCTGTGCTGTGTGAGCCGATGCCCGAGTAGAGACGCCTCCTCCTATTGCCGAGGCCGCGGGCAGGTCATTCTGCTGTTTTACAAGGGCCGGGGAGAAGGGACCGAGTAGGTAGAGATTGGAATCTTCTCCGGTGGAAGCTCTGCCACGCCTTATCTATGTGACGCTTGGGACAACTTCCTAATCACTCTGTGCCTCGGTTCCCTCATTTGTCAGATGTTAGCTCACAGTGTTGCTAAGTGTCGAACAGGCACGTTAGCCAGCATGGGACGAGGACTCAATGGCCACCGCTCGCTTCTTCCCAACTCCCCTCCTTGGGAGAACAACGCACCCTAGCTCCACCTTTAACCTCTACCCAGCACACACTTCTGGGTGTGTTACCGCTGTTACGAGACCAACGGCAAATGCGAAAGGCTGCTTACAGCAGTGTGAGAACGCGAGAGGTTCACACAGCAAAGCAGAGGGGAGGCGCTGAAAGGAGTTACCCAGCACGGGGAGCCCTTCCCATTGGGCTGGCTTTGGGGACACAGGGGAAGAGAAAACAGGATCTCTGCTGAGACTGGATGCAGGGCTGGGGGTGGGAGGAGGCCAGGGGCCACTCGCGGGCGTCTGGCTGCGCAAATGGTAGCTGGCGTCCTCTTTAGAGAGGGGGAAGAAGAAAGCGGGGGTGGGGGGGGCAGGACTCTGGGGTCCCCTTCTGAACATCCTGTGCCTCCAGCAGTTGGCATTTCACAGGCTCATCTGCTCCTAAGCAGCCACGTGTGAGTCCTGCACACACGTGTGCTGGGCCCTGGGGCACACGTCTGGGCTTGCATACTCGGGTTTTCACCTGCCCACGTTCTCAAGGGCAGGTTTTGAGCGCTTCCCTGACGGGAACACCTGCGTCCAGGTAGGAAGAGGTACCTCTTACACAGTGAAGACGGAGTTAGGTTTGGCTCCTATTGAAAAGTAAATGCTTCACACCCGTGCAAGGAGACGCAGAGGACAACAGGGCGTCCTCTCCATGGAGAGGAACAGGGAAGAGCGCCAGACCAGGAGGCGAGAGACTTGGGTCCACTGGCAGGACACTGAGGGACCTGGGGCGAGGGTCCCGCTCTCTCTGTGGCCTCACCTTCTCCTTGGGGAGCACAAGAGAGCCAGGCCAGGTGGATTCTGGGATTCCATCTCCCGCCACCCCAACCCCCTTGTGCTTCAGATGGACCAGAGAGGGCTCTATCTCCAGGCCCCAGACGTGCAGGGGAGCCAGGAACACGCAAGACTAGCTCTACCTCAAAGGAGCACACGGGGATTGTGCCAGCCAAGCCCAGGGGGGCACAGGCAGCCTGTGAAGCAAGGTGGGGGGTGGGCAATGACTGAAATGGGTCTCAAGAGATTCAGGAAGCTCTGGAGGAAGAGGCAGGCGCTCTGAAGTGCTGGACGGAGAATGCAGTGAAAGCACCATGCCCAAAGCATCACCACTCGGGGGAGGGGCATATATAGCACGGTCTGGGGCCCCCAGGAACCCTGCAGGAAGCGAGGACCGTCCCCAACGCTGTGTCCATTCCAACACACATGATGCCACTCCCTGCCAACGATGTACAAGCTCTCTTGCAAACTAGAAAACAACACTAACCCCCTGCGCTGGGTTAGTGGGGGCAGAGGCCACCACCCTGCACCCTGCTGTCTTCCCCCCCACAACACGAGTAAGACCCAGTGTTGGCCACGAGGGGTCCACCCCAGCCCACCGTGCCTGGGCACAGAAACCAGCCAGGTCCCCGAGGAGCCGGGAGGACCTGAGACCCACCCTTTCCCCTGCCCTGCAGCAAACTTCCTTGTTTGGAACTCAGCCCTAGGCCATCTTCAATTTCAAGCCACACAGGGCTCTCTGTGTGTCTGTGGTCTTCAGTTTAAACGTGGCCAGGATTTACATGGGCCAGAGGCCCGGCGGCAGGCGGGGGCGGACGCCTGCAGGAGCAGCCCGGGGAGCCTCCTGACGCCTGCTGCTCCGCGTCCCCCTGGGCCGCCCTCCTCTTGCTCTGTCCCCTCCTGCCGGGCTCAGCGACTCCGGCGGCTGCCCCTCACCCCAGTCCCAAGCACTCTGCACATGTGGGTCCCCCCGGGCGTCAACCGTGCCAAACCATGGCATGGCGAACGCTCCCCAAACTGAGCACATCCTCTTGGGAATGGAAGATGGCCTTGCCGGCCACCCCCCAGGGGCCCAGAGCCACTGTGCCCGGCTGGCCCCCTTCATACCCAGACAACCCACCAGGGAGTCCTCCAGATGCCGACCCTGCTTCCGTGCCCCTTCTTCCCGGGAGATGAGGCAACCCCCCAGCCCCCATCAACCTGCTTCTAAACTCCGCCAAGGCTGGGCTCTTGACTGAAGAGGTGCCCGGCGAGGGAGCTTTCTGAGGCACACACAGCACCTGGCGTCCACAGCCGTGGGCCTGGGGCTGCGCGCCCCCAGCTCTCAGGGATGTCCTCACACCTCAGGGAATGGCCCACCGGCCCCTGCTCTGCTCCCCCCATCTCCCCAGCCCGGCCGGCGGGGCTGGGCATGCTCTGGGCTCTGTCTGTCCTGCCCGTCTTGTGCTCGGTGTCCTGTCCCCCAGCCCTACTCGTTCTAGCACTTTTCCACACTCTGCTTAAATGTCACCTGGTTTGAGAAGCTTTGTCATACCCTTGGGCTGGGTGAGGGGCTCTCCCCTGGGACCCCAGCCCCCTGGCATTTGCCGTGCTGAGTCATGGGCTCATTTTTCTTGCCTATTAGTGTGGGGACTCCCTGTAAGCAGGGACAACAATTGCAGCTTCCTCGGGCCCCACACGTGGCCTGGGACCACAGGGGTTCACTGCGTGTCTGCTGAATTAACCCCCAACACGGGCGCCATCACTGTGCTACCCGCTGTACCAGATGTATGGGGATGTATGGTGGGAGGGGTGGGGAGACTCCCAGGGAAGGGACATGTTGGCCCAATCCCAAGCGATGGGACACACGGGACAGCTGCTGGTCTGGGCAGAGAAGCGGGATGGAGGCATCGAGGTGAGAGGACGTGGGGCCAAAAAACACACACCCCACAGCTCAGAACGTGCAGCCACCCATTTACACATCCGCCCACCCACCCGTCTCATTCATTCATTGATCCATGCACGAATCCGTCCATCCATCCATCCATTCACGTGTCCCTTTCCAAGCACTGTGCCATGTGCTAAGGAAACAAGAATACGACGCAGTCCTGGACTACAAGGGGTCCACAATATGCCACAGTTAGGAACACGGCAAATCACCTGGGGAGCTTGTTAAACATTCAGATTTCCAGCCCCGTCCTTGAAAGTTCCGATTCTGCAGCTCCAGGGGTGGGAGGGCAGGAGGGCTGCGTGTTTGCTAAGCTCCCGGCCTGGCCCAGAGGCGGGACTTGGGGTAGCACAGGCTCAGGCTGCCTCAGGAGCTCGGCCCTGGCTCCTGCATGAGGAACTACCAGGGCTGGAGGGAAGGACGGGCCAGGCACAGGGAGGGACAAAGAAGAGCCCCTTAAGTCACAAGATAGGAGGGCCACCGGGGGAACAGGAGTAGGCCCTCACCTGCTCTTGCACACCCCTTGTGTTAGGAGGAGGAGGCTGGGGGCATGCTTTCTCAGGTACCTGGCATCACCCGTCCACTGGGACGTTAACCCCTGCCCTTGTGGGGCTGAGCAGAAAAGAGGCAAACAAAGCGAGACTTGTGTTGGAGCAGGGAACTGCGGTGTTACCAGCAGGACCCAAGGGCCACCTGAGCCTGTCACAGCCGCCTGCCCGCCTGCTGCCCAGGACCCAACTTCCCTCTCAAGGAGCGAGTGCAGTTTTCTGGAAGCCCTGCTATAGCCCCCGCCCCTGCTGGTCAGGAAGCTGGGTCTCCTGTATCCTGTGGTGGTTCCTCTGAAGCCAAGGGGACAGATGCCTGCAAGAGGACCATGGCTCCACAGAGGATCACCTCAACCCGCCTGTTACCAAGGACTGCCAGGCAGGCAGCAAGGATGGCAGGGCCACCACGGAGACAAGGTGCTGACAGCTTGGCAGGAAGGAAGAGCAGGCTCCCAGCCGACAGTGCCAACCGCGTGCAAATGGCCTACGCAGCCCACGCAGCTCTCTGCTGAGAACAGCAGTCCTCCGCAATCACCCTCTGCGGTGCGAGTTCTGGAGCTAAGCTCCATTGTCTCTGTTCTCTCCGGAGACAGGCCCGGTGCCCCACAAGCCCCACACACCTACGGCGAGGGGCGGGCTCCGGTCTGGGTCTGGAGTCTGGCGAGGGGGTTGTTGGGCCTGCGTGTGCAGGTGTGGGTGCAGAGGAAGCGGCCAGGCCCAAGGAGAGGCCAGGAAGGCCCAGACCCTGGCCACGGCCAGGAGGAGTCACGTAGCCGTGCTTCTTTCCTTGTTTTGGATCACTCTATGGGAGCTCAGGGAGCTAGGGACGCTCTGGGCCCCCAAAGCTGCTGGGAACAAGGCCTGAGGTGCATATTCGTGTGCACGGTCTCCCACAGGGGTCTCGCCCAGCCCAGGCCCCTCTGAGTCCTGGGTCTCCATCTCCGCCTGGACCGACCCTCCCTGTGGCCCAAGGACACACCTGGCACCAGCAGCTCAGTCACGCCAGTCTCCTCCCTATCCGCTCCTGTCACCATCTCTGGTTTATGGAGAAGGACGCAAAGCCCCAGGGGGAGTGACTGGCCCTGGTCACCAGGAGTCTTATAGGCTCCAGCCAGAAGGCTTGGTTTTGATCAGGAGCCCCGCACGGGCCTGGGGTGTGCGCGGCAGGGGGATCCTCGTGGACAAAGGCCCAGGGCTGTGGGCCAGGGGCTCAGGTGATTTCGGAGCCTGGGCTGGGTGGGCAGAACTGCGTGATGTTTTGAGGTCACATGGTGGAGAGGGCCACATGGTGGAGGTCAGAGCAGGTTGCAGCCTGTGCTGAGTCCTCACACAAGCCCCACCTCCCCGGCCTCCCGAGCAGAGACGCTGACTCAGGGGGCTGCCTGACCGGGAAGAGCTGTGGTTATTTTCAGCAGAGCTACCCGGTGCTAATTAGGCAATGGCTGATTAGCAGTGCCGGGGACCTGCCCCTTCCCCAGGCCTCTCTGAACAATGTCTGCTCCCACCCCAGTGGTGGCCAAGCTCGAGTGCTGCCTGCAAGGAGGGTGCTGACAGGCACGGGCTAGAGGACACAGGCCACTGTGGGCAGCGGTGCAGGCAGGTCCCTGAGCCTGGGCTCCTCCAGCCCCCACGCGTTGCCCCGGCCCTGCCAGCTCCACTCACAGGCTGGGAGGAGCTCACAGAAACTGCGTGGCCAGTGGCACCACCAGCTCAGCCTGACGTGGGCCTCCCCGCTGCACCCCCGAGACACCCTCCTGCAACCCACGGGGACCCTGGGAAGCAAGGGAAAAGCGCAGCAGAGCAAACGTGGCCGCAGGTACTGGGGAGGTGGATTCCCATGCAGCCCCCTGAGCTGACGGAGCTGTAAAAGCAGGCTCTGCTCCAGGGAAGGCCGTGCACTTGGCAAGTGAATGATGCGCCTCACTGGCCACCAGCCAACCACATCTACAACGGCAGCGACCTGGACGTCGCTGGTGAATTGCGCATCGTCGGCGTCACAACATGATTAACGTGCAGGGGAAAAGAGTCTGCTCTGTGATTTTATTATTCAAATTCAAAATGGTAGGTCATGTGAATTTTTACATTTATAATTTCAAAACCAACAAAAACACCATGTTAAACCATATCGGGGCAATTCAGGAACTTTCACGTACGGCTATGATGCACAAAGACCATGATGGACGACACCACTGAAAGCAGCTCTAAACCTGAACGTGATGCAAAGAGCAGCCACCTGAAGAGCTGGAAATCGAACAGAAGCAGCTGGACTCTGGTGGGGACGCAGGTGTGCCCGGAGGAGAGGAGAGGGAGCTACACGAGAAAGTCCCTTCTCCACGGCGTTTAACCTGGGCTAAACAGTCCACGCGGCAGGGCCAGCGCTGGAGGGGCACACGGGGAAAACCCTGCAGCGTGAACAGCCTAGAGAGGCAGGAAGGTGGAACCAGGAAGCCACATGCTCCAAAAGCATGGGGAAGTCCCTGCAGGGACACGGGTGGAGAGGGGGCTGCAAACTCAGACCCCTCCCCCCAGGTCCCCAACAGACCCCGCAGAACAGGCTCCACGCGGCTCAGCTAACCCTGTGGGGTCTGAACTGGTGTAGAGCTGTCACCCAAGCAAACTGCTCCAAGGAAGGGAAGACATTCCTGGGGAAGAACGCGAGAACCTGGAATCTCTACAAGGTAACGTGCTGATGTGCAGAACACGACAGAAAATCACCAGACACGCGAGGACCTGAGAGAAGGAAACGTGTTCTCAAGAGAATCAAGTGAGCCTGAACCCAAGACGGACCTGACGTTGGAACCGACACACAGGGATTTCGGAGTGAGGCTCACGCCACTCCACGATGTCTTCGAACATGTGTTTTCAGTGAGCAAAAGATCTCAACAGGAATAGGAAGTCTCAGCAAATAAAAAGAAACAATAACATCACACGTGCAGAAACTCCAGTAAACGTAAAATTTCTGAGTTATAAAACACACGAGGATGGATGGATTTAATAGCTAAAGGGACATTTCAAAGGAAGGAGGAAGCGAACTAAAACATAGATCAATGAAAGTGACCTAACGTGAAGAAAAACTGATTGAGAGAAAAATAAGTAGAGCTCCAGGGACTTGTGTGATGCTATCAAATGATCACGTATGTGCAGCTGGGATGTCAGAAGTCGAGAGAGCAAATGGGCCTCTCCCTTCCCTGGACCGCTGCGGTAGCCCAGGTAAAGCCGGCCTGATTAGTGCCCGGAACAGAGAGGGGAACTGAGTCAATCACCTGCTGCGGGCTGAACAGCAACTTGGTGGGGAAGTCAGGATTTGAACCTGTCCTACCGACTGCAAAGAGCACACTTTCCATCCTGTGCCGAGCATTTCCTGGAAGCCTGTCCTCCAACGGCAGGGCCCAACTGAGCACACTGGGCACACTATGCTTTTCCTGCTCTGCCCAGAAAGTTCCAACCGCCCCTGGGAGGCCCCTGCAGCCCACAGCTGCTCTTCTCTGGTTCCTTCCCGTGAAGCTTCAGCTGGGGCCTCAGAGCCCACCCCCAACAACTTCCCTCTGACCTGTACATGCTACCATGGCGTCCACCTGCCTCACATACCTCATCTCCCTGGGCAGAAACTGTCGCTGGCTCCCCAGTACCTTGGGAACAAAGTCTACCTCCCTGGCCTGGCATTTACGGTCGCCTCAGGAGGCTTTTCAGCCACAGTTCCCAGGATCCTGCTCTGAGAATCTTCCTCCCAACCTGGTAGACGTCCTTCCTTTGAATGCTGCAGGCCTCGAGACCTTGGCTCACACTGGACTGTCCACCTGGGTACCCCAAACTGACCTACGCTAGGGCCTGCCCCGACACCTCATGGCTCTAGGGGGTTTTCTGGCTAGAGAGGTGCTCTGCCCGTCAGCGCCCCTGTCCGGCCCTTCCCTGCACTTCCCACAGCGGACTCTCATTCCAGACGTGCGTGTGTTGTCCTTTCTCCCCGACAGACCCAGCATCGGGGACAGGTCACTCTGTTCCCCATTCCTGCCCTCCCACAGCTCTGTGTTTTCCACAGGGGCCCTGCAGAGGAGATGCCTTGGACGCTTCCACCTAGCAGGCCAGCCAAGGGGGTCAGAAAGCCTTAGGGGCCCTGGCCTGCCCCTGCCCCAGAAGCAGAGGATGACCAGCAGACACTGACCTTTGACCCTGTCGCCACGGTGAAGGGGGATCTCGCCATCGACTTGGGGCTGGTATGGCTTGACGACGACGAAGAGCCTTCCGGGCACAGCGCTGTAGAGCTTCCTCTTGGGCCCCGGGTACTCGAAGGCCAAGAGTGGGTCCTTGTTGGCACCAGAAGCGAAGGGCGACCTGGATCGGGCAGAGGGGCAGAGAGAGAGGAGGTCACAGGCCACGTTCTGCGAACTGCAGCCAGTGGGCTCAACAAACGCCGTGCCGCCAGCAACCACGCGGGAACTCGAGACACCAGACAGGGACAGAGACGTGAACAGGCCAGGGGCCGAGTCTGCAAAGACTCGAGTAGATCCCGCAATCCCACTCCTGGGTGTATCCGCGGAAGAACCGAAAGCAGAGTCTCAAAGAGGCACCTGTGTTCCCATGTTCAGTGCAGCGTGTCCCCGACAGCCAAAGGCGGGAGCCACCCAGGTGCCCACGGATGGATGAATGAACAAACAAAACGCAGTCTCCCTGTATGACGGATGTCGCTCAGCCTTCGGAAGGAAGGAGACGCCCACGCGTGCTGTGACGTGGACAGACACAGACGGTAGTCACATTCATGGAGACAGAAAGTAGAATGGTGGGCGCCAGGGGACAGGGGAGGGGACAGGGAGTGAGTGTCTAATGGGGACACAATTTCGGTTCGGAAGGTGAGAAAGTTCTGGAGACGACTGGCAGTGATGTCTGCACGGCAACGTGAATGTGCTCAACACCACTGAACTGCACGCTTAAAAATCACTAAGGCGGTAAGTTTCACGTTATGTGCATTTAACTGAAATTGAGGAAGAAAGACACAGGCTGAGGAGTAGTCGAGGCAAGCCCTGGCCGCCCCCGCCTGTCCCAGAAGGCGTCTCATCCGCCTCACTGGGAGCACGCATCCCGCTGGGCGAGGAGACGCCAGAACCTTCTGGCAAAGCTGGTCAGGATCATGGTGCACCCGGCCCACTCCCAGCGGCCACTGGTGACCCTCGCAAGAGGAACTTATGTCCACTCTTGCTTTCTGTCACTGATTTTGCAAAGGGCCTAAATCTCCAGGCCGACTTCGGCACCTGACTGCAAGACACGCCTTAACTGAGCCCACGACATGACACGTGAGACAAAGACTCTCACGGGTAAACCCTCGAAGGGGCTTTTCCTGACAAAACCATGGTGTTGTTCGACGGGTGACGAGGGCTGACTTCCTGGGACAGGGAGAGAGGGCGCATCCACCGCCGCCCAGGGGGCCTGTGAGACCCAGGAGCCATCACCTTGCTGCTCTTCCCGGGAAACACGCCCTCACAGAGGGAGCTGCCAGGGATCGCGGGACAACGTTCTAGAGCGGTCAGCTTGGAGACAGGAAAAACGAAGACCCATGGCTGGTGAGGGCATCCAGCCTCGGGGACGTGAGTGGAAGATTAATGGCATGGGAGGGAAGGTTCCAGAATTGGAAGCACATCTGAGTCCAGGGAGAGGATGGATACAGGCCACAAATTTGTGACCACGCCGGCGGTGGGGGTCCCCAACTACGTCTCCTCTCAAACCACAGGTACTGTGGCCTCTGGGACCAGGAAGGCAGCCTTCATCTTTCCACGAGGACAGGAAGGGGACGCGGGGACCAATGCACAATGAAATGGCCTTCCAGAGAAAATTCCAGAGGCTGATGTGACCAGGCACTTTTGGTATTTAACGTGAACCCCCATGTGCCCTTTGTACCACACATGCGTATCCCTGATAAACGCCCTGTGGTTGGTCTGTGCTCGGCAAATCCACAGAAGCGCGCAGTGCCGTGCTCAACATGGTGACGCTGAGGTCTGGCCACAGGACCCGCGTGGACATGTTTGAGGAGCCCAGTCTGCGGGTGCGAGCTCGGGCTGTGGCAGGCTCAGTTCCAGCCGACTTTCTGCTGCTAGCAGGGGGCAGCTGGGGACTGAACGTGAGGTCTGTCCGCCTGACCCCCAAGTCCAGAACTGCGTTTGGCCTACGAGGAGCACAGAGAGGGTAGGACACTGGGCTGCATCACCTGACCTCTTCTGGGACGGGTGGGAGGCTTGGACACGTACCTGGGCTCCCAGAACACTGGGCGGGCAGTTGTCACTCACCTGTCCCCAGGGACGCCAGTACCCCTCCCAGCATTTTCTCCAATCTAGTCAAAGCCACAGACGTGGAGGTCCCAGACTCCGGGGGGCATAGGTGCTCTGTGTGAGCTGTCACCACCAAGTAGACTGAGCACAAGGTGGAACCCGTAGGCAGGGCATGGCCTCGCTGTGCCCTCCTTGCCTGACCTGCTATCAACGTGCAAGGCCAGGAAAATCCACCTTGGGATCATCCTGAGGAGCCGCTGTTCCCCTTTGATGAATGTCACTTATCCCTAAACACCCCGAGAGCTCCTGGAGTGGCAACTCTTGCAAGAGGCAAGTCGGGCGACCACCTCCTGTCCCCAGGTATAGCTCAGCAAAACAGGTGCCTGCAGAGAGGAAGGACACCAGGCCCTGCCTGCACCGCGAGAGGGTGTGGGAAATGCAAGGACAGCCCTGCCTGGTCCCCACCAGAGAGGCCTGCCCAGCCCACCAAGGCATCTTCACGGACTGCATCTGGGCTCATTTATTCGATCACCTCAACACAGGCTGACGTGGGGCTGGACTGGCCCAGGACCGAACGCAGAGAAACGAGCGCAGGGAGAGACGACGGCCTCCTCCGGCCCTGAGCGTCCTGGAGCTGTCTGCTGTCTGGCTCCCAGGCTGGGGCGGAGGCGAGTCCTACTAACCAAGGGGACGCAGTTCCCCTGCAATAGCGCACGTGTGCCCCCTGGGGAACCCTATTCCACCAGGAGCCAAGGGGGTCAGTGGGGGTGGTGGCGCTGGGAGAACACAGCACCCCGGGGTGAGAGTTCCTCCTCTCCCCAGATGCCCACAAACAGAGCACCTGGACCAGCCCTAACGCACCTGCCCACATCTGCCTCAGGCAAGGGATGCCGGCAGCCGTATTGCAGCTCTGCGGACAGTCTGAACCACCTCTCGCTCCCGGGGATCTGTGTGACCTTGAGTGAGTCACTTTATTTCTCTGAACCCAAATTTCTTCATCTGTAAATGGGTGGTGGAGGGCAGGGGCTGCTGGGGACTAACGAGAGCGTGTGGAGGGCGCAGCTCGGAAGGCGGTGGCTGTCTCTGTCTGCCCACCACCAGGCTGAAACACAGGACCGAGCCGACGCTGTCAGAACGTCCCCCTGCTGGCTCCGGGTGTGATAACAGGTGCTCGGAAGTGCTGGACACATCGACCCCATCAAGACACTGCAGGGTGGTCTAAGCAACATGGTCACAGGTGGGCCTCGACGCCCCTGGGCTGCATGGAGCCCCCAGACAGCAAGCAGACCGCCAGGCCAGCTAAGTCCCACGAGTGCTGAAGCACCAGGAGAGTGGTCGACCCGAGGGGGGCAGGGTGAGGCACAGTCCAGAGGAAAGAGCATCAGGGACCATGCTGACGGTGGCCAGGCAGGGTAGAAGGTGGGCCGAAGAGCTGGGGTCGCAGGGGCCACTCTCAACTACTATTCGGCTGATGTCGCAGCTGCTCAAGCCAAGAGCTTGGGAACAAATGGGGAGCCCGTCTTCTCAGAGAACCCCCGCTCCAACACAGCTTCAGCAAGGAACCCCAGGCCCCACTGCCCATCTTCAACAACAGCCTGATGGGAAGCTGAGCCCACCCAAGCTGAGAAGTTGATCCTTATCATCAGAGTCAGAAACTACCCACTCACCTACCCACCTATCCACTCATCTACCCATCCATCCACCCACCCATCCGCTCACCTACCCATCCATTCATCCACCCATCCACTTGCCTACCGGCCCATTCATCCACCCAACCACTCACCTACCCACCCACCTATCCATGCACCCATCTGCTCACCTACCCATCCATCCGCCCACCCATCTACTCATCTATCCATTCATCCACTTGCCTACCCATCCAACCACCCACCCATCCACTCACCTACCCATCCATTCATCCACCCAACCACTCACCTACCCACCCACCTATCCATGCACCCATCTGCTCATCTACCCATCCATCTACTCATCTATCCACTCATCCACTCACCTACCCAGCCATTCATCCATCCCCTCGCCTACCCGCCCACCCACTCTCCTACACATTCATCCATCCATCCATTCGTCTAGCCACCCGTCCATACTCACCTACCCACCTACCCACTTGCCTATCCTTCCATCTATCCGCCCATCCACCCACAATCAACCCACTCATCCACCCACCACATGCCAGCCCAT
>RJWJ010036011.1:0-16312 GCA_004363605.1 Indri indri
TGATAGTTACCTTCTAAACCACTCTGCATATTGTTGAGCATTCTCAAAAGGGTATTTTTCTTTTCTAGGAAAATATCTATTATTTTTCCCCATTTAAAAATATTTTCCCCAGCCCCCCAGCCCCAAAATGAATAGTGAAAATACTGAAAGATATGTAACTTGCACAAGGTACGAAAGTTAAAAAAAGACTAAAGCTCAGGAATTCCTTTTTCCTCTGGCCCAAGTACATTGCTAATGCAATAGATAACATTAGGCAAAAGACAGTGCCATCCATCACCATCATCATCATCAAAATTATCTTCTTCATTATCATGCTAATGATGCATTTATTGGGACACCAAAGTGAAGCATGACCTGCACCTGGAAGAATAAATGCAAAAATGAATGGCTGAACCAATCCATTTAGATTTAAGTATTTGTATATTTGCTATATGCTGGACACTGTGCTAAACACCTGGGTAAATGGTAAATTATGAATGTGCAAGTGTCATGTTTGATTTGTCAAGGAGCTGGTCAACTCTTATCCTCAAGTTAAAATACAGATTAACCTTATTCAACAGTTTTCTAGACACTTCTTTATTCAAACTTATCTATTCAAGGTCCTTGTCTGTTTTGCTCCTCTTCAGTTGCTAATGGTGACCCAACCCAGGCTCTGGGAATTTTCTCCAGACTGGTTCAGCAAGTCCAGGCAGGTTCTGCCCCAACGGCTTCTGGGACCACAGTCCTCTAACACCTTAACCACCCCACCAAGTTCCTAACCATTCACCTTTGCTGGAATTAGTCCCTCAGACCAAGTCAGCCACCCAGGTGGATAGGTGCTGTGAAAAGCAGCTTGAGGCTTTCCTGAGTCAAAAATGGCAGATGAATAGTTGGGACAATAGCCACTGTGCTAAGCAACCACATGTACTGGACGCTGCTGCATGGAGAACACCTTGTTAGACATGGGGGGGAAAAAAAAGGAAAGTCCTCTTAGACTTGTTCTCAAAGAGCTAGCAAACCTAAACCTGTTAAAGAGGTGAGTCTGTAATCAAAGTTGTAGTCACTGGTGGGAGAAACCTTACAAACTGTTAAGAGTACACCAATGGGTACTGAAAGAGGAATGGGCAAATCATGTAATGATCATTATGCCTTCAACAAGGAATTGTGGTCTTCTTAGCAGCAATTCCAGAAGCAAACTTCTAGATGCCTTCCGTAAGATGTTTCTAACCCTGCAGCTATTTACAATCCAGTTGGGGAGGCAAGAGATACGGAGGTAAGTGTTAAAATATTATACAATATAAGGCAGTGTAATGTTTGATTATATGCCAAGGGAGTGAAAAAGACAAGAACAAGGAGAATTTAGGAGAAAGAAGGGAGAGATTACTGAAGGCTTGACAATGGAGTTTGGAAGGCAGTTTTGAGCAGAGTTCAAAGAAGACAGGTGTAGTGAAGCATTAGACCAAATATGCTTGGGTCAGAGCCTGGCCAAAGTGGATGAAGGATACTTTATTATTGGGCCATGTAAGAACCAAAGTCAGAAAGCTATGAGGATGGCAGTTTGTTGGGAGACTTTTGATGCTAGATTGATAGCTTTAAACTTTATTCTTAGGTGCAGTTGTTAAAAAACTTCTGAGCCAGGGAATGACATCATAAAAGAAAGAGACTAGAGGCCAGAGACTAGAAGCAGAGAAGCCAGTTAGGAGGCCACTGCTAGCATTTTGAGATAAGGTCCTGTTGTGAGAGTGGGAAAGGAAGGATGGATTTGAGGGGCACCAGAAGAAAGAATCAAGAGCACTTGCCACTAATTGGATGTGGGAAGAGAGGGAGGAGGGTGGGGCATGACTCAGGAGAAGCTTGGTAGGAAGTGTGTTGAGGGGAGGATTTGGAATCAGGTGATAGACTTCAGTGTTTGCAAATGGAGAGAAAGATTTACATATCTATCAGCAGGAGTGTACTCTCAACTGATTATCTTATAAAAACTGTGGAGTTTCTCTATGAGATAGCCAGGCAGAAGATATTACATGATTTAGAATGGCAACACCAGGGAGCAACTCCTGACTCACATAGGATGGGAGAGTGGAAAATGCACTCTGTACTACAAACCATTACAGACCCTAGGCTGAATCCCAGGGTTTTTTTGGTTTTTTTCTCTCCCCCTCATGATTTCATTGTATCTACTTGGACAAAATACTTTAAAACTCATTGGTCCAGTTTCCTTATCTGTAAAACAGGGATATATAATGTATTATCTATTCTTTGGGTCTCCATGAACTTTAAATAATAGCCATTGTTTGATGAGTGTATTAGTATGTAACAGGCTTTGTGTTAAGAACTTTATTTCTTTATTCGCATTTTCTTATTAAGTCCTTAGAATGCACATTCTGCATTAAAGAATTCTAAAATTTCGTGACTTAAAACAATATCGATTCTGTTTGCTCATAATTCTGCAATCTGGACTGGGTGTGGCTCTATGGTTCTGCTGGTCTTACTGATGGTCACTGATGTGTTTGCAGTCAGCTGGTGGGGCCGGCTGGGGCTCGGCTCAGCTTAGATGCTGCATAGCTGGACTTTTCCCTCTCTCCATATATTCCAGGGCCTCTCCTTCTCCATCTGGTTTCTTCAGCTTGGTAGTTAGATTTCTCCCTAGTGGCTTAGGTCTCCCAAAAGTGCAAAAGTGGAAGTTTCTATACCTTCTTAGAGGATGGGATGGTGGGGGAGTGGGAGACTGGCACGGCTTCACTGTTACATTTTCCTGGTAAGGAAAATCACTGGCCCAGTTCGGACTTAAGTGGAAGGGACTACATAAGAGTGTGAATAACAAGAGGCTGGGCCACTGAAGGGCAGCCCTGTAACAGACTACCACAATAGTATCTCTAATTTATAAATGAATGAACTGTGACATAGGGAGACTAAGTTACTTGCCTAAGGTAGAGGATAGAACAAGGTACTTCAACGCTTGTGTTCTAAGTCACAGATTAACAGGTAAAATTTGTATACTGTTTTAACCTAGACTCTTCCTGTGATGTGGGTACTGTTATTGTCCTTAATTTACAAAGGGGGAAACCCAGGAATAGACAGCTTAAATATCTTGCCTGAAGTGACTCAGTTATTTTGCTCGAGAAATTGTACACTTACCCACTACACTATCTGCCTCTTTTGGGCAATACCTGATACACACAATGTTATTTAATCTGAAGCTATTGTTGGAAGGGCTAGGGTGACAGCACATCTTTTGAATCATTCACTGTCACATCTAATAGGCTGTTTGGGAACTGGGAGTTTTTGAGTTATCTTGTGATCAGGGCAATTTTCATTTCAGACATCTACTCCTCTGTCCTCTACTCTCTATTTCTTGAAGCTTGAAATGAAGACTGCATCCTTGCCCATCCTTTCTCAATCCTTATTCTTATTGCCCATCCAATATCAACCCCAATTCTCACCTTCCTTCTGGGGTGAGAACCCTCCTGGAGTAGAGCTAGCCACAAGTTTCTATCCTTTAATCATCAAGTCAGCCTTGTGGCTTCTGAATTAGTACCATTTGGTCCCAGTCACTTCCTCTAGTACCATAACTAATTTCCCCATTGTTGCAATTGTGGTGGCTTCTGAGGATAGCTTGCAAAGATTCTACTTCCCATAGAGTGACCTGTAGTGGCTCCCCGCCTCCCCTCCCCCAGTCATAGGCAGAGGACTTGCTGCATGGAAAACACCTGGTTCGGAAGGCTTCTAAAAGGAGCCATGCTCTGCTTACTTTTGAAGATGATCCATATGCCTGTCATTGTCTAAGGCAGCCCTAATTTTTCCAGTCCGTGAGGAATAATAGGGGAGATAATTTTGGTGGGCTCTGCTCTATTTTGGGCATGGATGTATGTAGCTATTCAGGGAATGGCCCCAAAATTTTACTACCTTTTCCAAGGAGAAACTATGGTTTGACCTCATCTTTCCCTTGAACTTTTCTCCTTCAAGGCAACTCCAGAATTTGACATTATTTCACCCTTATAAAAATGTTAAGGCACAATACCTGAACTTAATGCAATTTTATTTTATAACGAACACTTATGTAGCCAGCCGTGTTGTGTAAAGTGCTTTACATACATTGCCTCATTTAATTTATTCGATAAACTTCTATTTGAATCAAGTGGGGTGGGGTAGGGGCTTCCTGGAAAGTGGCTTACCTAGCCACCCTCCCCTCCCGCTCAAAGGACAGGGAACAAGAGGGAAGGAACCGAGCTGCTCTGAAGGACAAGGCCACCTCCTCCTACTTCCCGCAGCTGTCTCTCCAGGCTTGACCTTCCCTCCCTGGCTGGAGGCAGGGGGTCTCCACCCCTCGCCCAAATCCAGTTGGTGGGAGGGTGGGTGGCTTTTTCCGGGTCATTGGCTCGCCCTCTCTACTCCCAGCCACCTGTTCGGGTTCCATCCCGGCTACAGGCTCCCTGGAGGGCGGCAGGGACATTCCAATCCTCCCACTCTCCGCGCGGATGTCGCGGGGGAGGTGAGGGGCGCAATTGCTCTCCCCTTCCAGCACCCAGCTTTGGCCCGGTTTCTTCTCAATCCCTAGTGGCCTGAGTAATCCCGAAGAAGAAACTAGGGATTGATGAATGATTTGTAGGTTGTTTACAACCCATCCGTTGGCGAAGTCACATCTCCAGCGACAGAGGCACTTTTTGGGTACCGTCTGCGCTCTAGCAGATAACTGAAAGCCAAGCAATCAAGATGCCTCCTCGCCAGACCAAATATGGTCACAAGCGTTAAGCAGCCTCCCGTGGAAAGGCTGGCTTTAGTGTCTTCCCGCGCCAGGGCGCACTGGGGCCTGCCCTCGGGCAGAATCGCGGGTCACTGCTCCACACCTCGGCGCCCGGCTGGAGGGGAGGGCGCCGCACCCAGGACTGGCCCTTCCTTGGCCTGGGCCCCTCACCCGCGTGCCCTCCGCCACCCCCAGCCTTGGTTTCGGTCCACAAGCCTTTGATTAAACAGGCCCTGGCCACTTTCCCTTTGATCCCGCCCCAAGTCCGTGGTAAACTCAAAGGAATGCAGAGCCAGGACTCCGGAGGGAGAGGTCCGCGCGGCCGGGAGGAGTGGGTGGGGGGCACCCGTCTCGTCTTACCCTGTAAAGTAGCTATCACGCCCTGGGTTTTCTGGAGCTGGGGTGGGAGGAGGAGGAGGAGGAAGAGGAGGGGCGAGCCGGGACAGGCAAGCTCAGGACTTGGAGGTCATGCATAATTCAACAGCTCAACTTTCGGACCCGCCTCTTTCCTGGGGGTGGGAGTTTGCTCCAAACTTTGTTTATGGGACAGTCCCAGAGCTGCTGCGGCCGCGCTGTCTGCTTCTCCTGCGCCTCCTTCTCGCCGAGTGCGAGCGCCTGAAACCAGCTCGGGGGATGTGAGAGCCGAAGCCCCTCGGTTGCCAGGCACCGAGTCAGGTCGGGATTTGCCAGCTGGGCCGCGGCTACAGCTCTGCAAGCTTGGGACGCACCCGAACGACCCAGGCCGGACGGCAAGTTCGGGCGGGACGGCGGCCGCAGCGCGCTCAGACTTGGCTTCGCTGCGCGGCCAGGTAGTGCCCTCTGGAGCGCTCACCCGGCACCACTCCAGGGCGCCAGCTCCTCGGGCTTCGTGCAGTTGGCTTGGGTTGAGACTTCTTTGGGGATAGGGGGTGCTGCCTGCCCTGGAAAGCTACGACCTGTCCTTTGCCATCTTGCGGTTCAGCGACGTCCCGAGTGCAGTTATTCGCCACCTCCCCCCACCCCCCGCCCTTCCTTCTCCTCCTCCTGGCAACTTCTTTGCTTCAAGAAAGTTGCATAATTCTCGAGGTCAGGAGGGACCCCCTCCCCCATCCGGCTGGTTTTACTGCTGAGTGTCTGGGATCCCAAGGCGGACACCTATCTGTCTCTTCTTTTTCTTTTCTCTCCATTCTTAACCCCACTTTCCCACCCTCTTCCTCCAACTTTAAATAAAATGCTGATCTGACCTCCTTTCTCCTTGCAGAAGATGAATCCGGCCTCGGCGCCCCCTCCTCTCCCACCGCCTGGGCAGCAGGTGATCCACGTCACGCAGGACCTTGACACGGACCTCGAAGCCCTCTTCAACTCTGTCATGAATCCTAAGCCTAGCTCGTGGCGGAAGAAGATCCTGCCCGAGTCCTTCTTCAAGGAGCCTGATTCCGGCTCGCACTCACGCCAGTCTAGCACCGACTCGTCGGGTGGCCACCCGGGGCCTCGGCTGGCCGGCGGCGCCCAGCACGTCCGCTCGCACTCGTCTCCCGCGTCCCTGCAGCTGGGCACGGGCGCGGGCGCGGCGAGTAGCCCGGCGCAGCAGCACGCACACCTCCGCCAACAGTCCTACGACGTGACCGACGAGCTGCCGTTGCCCCCGGGCTGGGAGATGACCTTCACGGCCACTGGCCAGAGGTACTTCCTCAAGTAAGTCAGCCTGGAGCCATGGGGGCCACAAACTCACGATGCCTAGAGCGCGCGCGTGTTCGTGTATCTGTGTGTGTGTGTATGTGTGAGCGAGAGAGCGAGCGAGAGAGCGTGTCCTTCCACGGTTCAAAGATATGGAAAGCTGGAATTGAGTCTCCGGGTGTTGGAATTGTAAGGGATCGAAAGCAGAGGAGAATCTGGTGGGGTTCATCCTGGAAGTCCTGAGATTCAGGACATGGAAACTCCTGGACGTAGGAGAAAAAAATAAAAGTTTTGGGGGGATTCCCATAAAACACACAAATGCCTTTGCCCGGAATCTGGACATTCGAAACAGACTCCTGGGCACAGCTTCTTTTCTGACCACTCTAAGTCAGATAGCCCGGAGCCAGGTCCTTTGGGACGTGAGGTCAAGGTAAATGAGAGAAAAGTTGTGAGGCATGGGGAGCAGGGGGCCTCTTGGTAGAGTAGGTTGTGCGAAGTCCCTATCTTCTAGGGAAAAGCAAACTGCCAAGTGAACAGTGGTTGGTAGGCCTTACTGCTCCCAGCTGGGTGACATAATGACCACATAACACAGTGATGTAATTAGCAACTGTGTGGAGAAGTAGTTGTGGGCTGCACAAATCAATTATGTGGAAATTGGGTCAGGAGTTTTATTATGTTGAACTTGGTAACCTAAAATACCATCAAATCAGAAGCCTCCTTTGTGACTCTTCTTCCCTTCACGTTATTCCAGCTCTTTGATGTCATGAATTTTACATCAGATTCAAATTTTTGGATTGACCCCACAGGAAAATATATTCTGAAATACTAGAGGAGATTGTTTCAGTTGTGGTACCCTAAGATAATTACATTGCTGACGAGAAACCAAGCTGGAACTTGAAATGTACCCAGTGAGTTTTCAGGGGGTCAGGCTATCAAAGGCCTAGATGGAAGTGGTGCCAGCCAGACCACTTGGTTCAGGATTGTCTGCACTTGGCTGGCATTCACTGTCAATGAGGGAAACTCTTCTTCTAAGAACTTGCTTTAGAGTTCTTTTTTTTAAATTAATTAATTATTATTATTATTTTTTGCACCTACTCCCGCCCCCACGCTCCCTCCACTGGAGTTCATTTTAAAGCTTCTATTTCTCTGGTAGAGTAGCCTTAGCTCAAAAGTTATGTTAAGACTTTATATGCAATTTAAAAAATATAATCAAATCATTCTTTGGCACTAATATTTGATACTTTGATTGCTGTGAGAGGGCCCTAAGAATGAATACACAGTGATGGATGAGGTTTATTATAACCAACTCTTTGACTCATACCGGTGACCAATTCCTATTCCTTCCCCATCCCAAAGCTGTTGACATCTTATGCAAGGATGAGTTCTTTTTTTGTTTCTGGTGTTGGTGCAATGCTGAGATCTTGAAACAGACTTGATGGTCATTTATCCCACAGCTGGTCTTCTCTGGGTTACTGAGTGATAGTATGCACATACGCTCTGTGCTTTGACATCTGAGTGGCTGGTGGTAGTCAAGTATATGATGTAATGACAGGATACTTCTTAAAAGTGGTAATATTGTTCCAAAAGATGACATTGGTTTCTGTAGTACATATTAGTCCAAAATAGCATCATCTATTAAGTTTACTTAGGTAAATGCAGTTTTGAATATTTTACTGTGACTTTTATCGAAATAGACAAATAGAAAGAGAACTAATAATTTTTAAATAATTTTGGGAGGTCTTTCTTGGTCCCTAATTATTTCTAAGCTGTGTTTATGAATATACACACACATATGGTATATGATCAGTATAAGTGTGATTATTACAAATATGAAATAAGAGCTGGGCTTACCTAATATCAAAGCTACATGAAAAAGATGCGAAAACAAAAGCAAAACAAAAAAATTCCTTTTATATGTGTGTTTTGAATGATTGGAGTATCTCAGAACTGTTTGTGAAGGAGGGCAAAAATGGAAGTTATCTTGGGTTTAGAGAAAGTTGCTGTGATCTGTCTCCACCCATCCCCCCCAACCACAGCCACTCTCCAATTCAAAGCAAAGTGCATCTTCATTTCACTGTGGATAGTCAGTGAAGATAACAGCTCAAAAAAAAAAAAAAAAAAAAACATATACTTGGTAGGCTGGCCTGATTTGATGCTTATCCCAGGAAATTTTTTGGCCAAATGACTAAGAGAATTTAAGAAATTGAGTCATTGTGACTGTTGTCTTTCAGAATAAGCAATCTGCCAAGAGTTCTCTGAGTTTCTTTTAGAGCTTTGTTTAAAGTTGAAATAAGGTAAATGTCATATGTTACACTTTGTTACACAGCCTCAAAAGGCAGTATATTTCACTAGTTTAAGTAGAAGTGTGAAAAATGATAGCGACTGACCCAGAGATAATTTTCATAAAATCTACCCATTACTTTGCTTGTCATCTATGAAGTGGGGCTAGCGGAAGAATCTTATTCTTCACTTTGTTGGGAGGTGAGGGCTTTATAAATCAGAAATCAAAGGTTTTTAGAATTGACTATGGTTAATTTTTTTTTTTTTTTGAGGCAGAGTCTTGCTCTGTTGCCTGGTAGAGTGCGGTGACGTCAGCTTAGCTCACAGGAACCTCAAACTCCTGGGCTCAAGCAATCCTCCTGTCTCAGCCTCCCCAGTAGCTGGGACTACAGGCATGTGCCACTACACCTGGCTAATTTTTTAAATATTTTAGTTGCCTGGCCAAATTTCTTTATATTTTTTGGTAGAGACGGGGGTCTCACTCTTGCTCAGGCTGGTCTCAAACTTCTGAGCTCAAGCAATCCTCCCGCCTCGGCCTCTGAGAGTGCTAGGATTACAGGCGTGAGCCACGGCACCCGGCCCCTAGATATTTCTTTAGAATAACAATGAGCTGGGGGTGGTGATGCACCTCTGTCCTATCAGTTACTCAGGAGGCTGAGGTGGGAAGATCTCTTGAACTCTGGAGTTGAGACCAGTCTGGGCAAGACCCTCAGCCCCATCTCTAAAAAACAAACAAACAAACAAAAAATTAGAATAACAATGGAGCAGGTCAAATGTTAAAACGCCTGGTCTCTGAAAACTGCTGCATTAGTTCTGCTGTCCTCTAAATCTTGTGAACCAGACCAGGTGTGCAGGTGTGGGCCTTTTAGCAAATTAGCACCCTGACTTTGAACGTTGATCACATTACATTTTTAAAAAGTTTCTGGTTATAAATGGAATACATGATTTTAGTGCATAAACCAGAAAATGGGGACTTATAAAGAAGAAAATCATCTAGCTTCACTAGAATTTTTCATCTTTACTTTTCTGCAATCATTCTTGTAGAAAATTTTTTTGAATAACATAATTCTATACGAGAAGAGATTTTATCCTATTCTTAAGTACAATTCTGACTATGACGTTTGGCTGCCACTCCTAATTTTTAGTAATAATTTTAGTGTTTTGCCTTTTCTGAAATGTGTGGTAGAAAATTATTTTTGTCAAAGTGACCTATGCACTTGGTAACAAATCCAATAGTACAAAAGGACTTTTGAAAAATGGTGGTTTCCTTCACCTTCTCAAGGCTCACAGAGGGAACTTTTTAATTTTTTTTAACTGTTTCTGTATTTAATTCTTCTATTGTTACCTTCTTAACCCCAAGTAATTTATATGCTTTTCCTGCGTGTTTTGATTTATCAACTTTTACCTAGTGTTATGAAAATGAGAATGTAGTTCCTTAAACTAGATTTCTTCTTTCTCTCCCAAGTTTGATATTTATATTACTTTTAAGATTGTTAGGTCACCTTTGTTATTTCTTTGTCAACTTTTGATAATATTTCTTGATTTCCTATTTTGTAAGTCAGTGATGTTTGGATTGCTACCAGTTCTACAATTCACTTTTTAACAGTGACACCTTAACATTGCCAAACCCCTGAACCCATAACCTATATTTGTGCTTTGCCCCAAAGTTGACTTTCTTATTTATAAATGATTCTTTTTTTTTTGTTTTTGAGACAAAGTCTCTCTGTTGCCTGGACTAGAGTGCTATGGTGTCATGATAGCTCACTGCAACCTCAAACTCTTGGGCTCAAGCGATCCTCTTGCCTCAGCCTGCTGAGTAGCTGGGAGTACAGGTGTGCACCACTATGCTCGGCTGTTTAAAAAAAATATTTTGTAGAGATGAGGTCTCACTGTGTTGCTCAGGCTAGTCTTGAACTCTTGGCCTCAAGTGATCCTCCCATCTAGGCCTTCCAAAGTGCTTGGGTTATAGGCATGAGCTACTACACACAGCTTATAAATGATTCTTTTTTTTTTTTTTTTTTTTTTTTTACGCAGGGTCTCATTCTGTCTCTCTGGCTACAGTACAGTGGCATCATCATAGCCCACAGCAACCTCAAACTCCTGGGCTCGAGTGATCCTCCTGCCTCAGCCTCCCAAGTAGCTGGGTCTACAGGCACGTACCGCCATGCCCAGTTAATGTTTCTATTTTTTGTAGAGACGGGGTCTCTTGTGTAGGCGCCTGGCCCTTGTAAATGATTTTTGTTTTGTGTTTTTTTTCACTATTACAAAAGCTTATTTAACAAAAAGTTTAATATGAAAATGTACATGACCTGATTTTGACATCAGAGTAAAATAGGCTCTTTGGAGAGGGGACATGGATTTCTCTGCTGAACAGCCATTGTTTATACTCGTTCCAAGGCTTCTAACATGATATTATTTCCTCGTGTTACCACCATTCTGATATTGTTCTGTTGCCCACTAGTTGCCATCTCCACACATTCATCTGTCACAAGATTCATAAAGGGATCAACTCCCTGAAATATTCCTTGGACATGTCTGCCACCATTTAATTTCAATGATAACTTTTTTTTTTTTTTTTTTTTTGAGACAGAGTCTTGCTTTATTGCCCAGGCTAGAGTGCCGTGGCATCAGCCTAGGTCATAGCAACCTCAATCTCCTGGGCTCAAGCGATCCTCCTGCCTCAGCCTCCCGAGTAGCTGGGACTACAGGCATGCGCCACCATGCCCGGCTAATTTTTTCTGTATATTTTTAGTTGTTCAGCTAATTTCTTTCTGTTTTTTAGTATAGATGGGGTCTCGCTCTTGCTCAGGCTGGTCTCAAACTCCTGACCTTGAGCGATCCTCCCCTCTTGGCCTCCTGGAGAGCCAGGATTACAGGTGTGAGCCACTGCGCCCGGCCCCAATGATAACTTCTTGTCCAAAAATTTTTCAACTTGGGAGGTTGAGCTTTGCTCATGGTATGTACTCCATGGATTCAGAGACAGCTCATAAATAATTCTTAAAGTTGAAAATTCATAGGCAACATTTATGTGGTTACAATTCTGTAGGGTGATTCTTTGCTGAATGTGTTAGGGTTGAATTTTAGACTTCTAATCAAAAGAAGATAAATCCAGCATGAAAGTCAAGTGGGTTTTTTCTTCTCACGCTTTATCAGTTGTTTAAATTTGTGTTACCTTTTAGTTTCTTCATATTTGGACGATGAAAATACTTTTATCTGGTATTTCTAGTTGCCTTTTTATGTGTTTGTGCATTATTTGCCTCTATTTTTTACTCAAAAGTTTTCTAGGTTCTCAATCCCATGTGTTCTGTCAGGTCTCGTTTCCCTAAGCTTTGTGCCCAGATTCCTTCATCTTTTTGTGCCATGCTGGATTGATTGCTCTCTAGGCCTGTGACTGAGCTGCCATTCTGAGGTTTTTCTCCATGGCCGGAGTGCTATTGCCTTTCCCATGTCTTCCTCATTTTTGGTTTATGCCCTCATTTTGCTGCAGTACATGCTTGAGTAATTTCTTAAGAAATGGTTTGTAGGAGGTACATTTTTCAAGTCCTTTTCTATCTGAGCATGTTTACTTTAAAAGTTGTTCTAAATTTATTTTCTTAAAGAACTGACTTTGGTTTGTTTTCTGTTTACCTTTGAATGACAGTCTTTTGTAACTGTTTTTGTGAAGGGCCTTTTGTCATTCAGAAAATATTGCCATTGCCTCAGTTTCCTTTTCTGTAAAATGAGGATAGTTATACCTATCTCATGGTGGTTTGAAAGATAGATAACATATTTAAAGCATCTGGTACACAGTAGACGTACAAGTTAGTTCTTGCCTCCCCTTCCCTCTCTCCCAACACACGTACTCGTCTACCCAGCCAAATTCAGATGCGGAAACCTTGGCAGTAGGGTAAGGTGATTTTTCACTCCTGGTTATAGCTATGGCTCTGAATGACAACCTGGATCTGGAGTTGAAAGTCAGTTTTTTTTTTTTTGAGACAAGAGTCTCACTCTGTTCCCCGGGCTAGAGTGAGTGCCATGGCGTCAGCCTAGCTCACAGCAACCTCAAACTCCTGGACTCAAGCAATCCTTCTGCCTCAGCCTCCCGAGTAGCTGGGACTACAGGCATGCGCCACCATGCCCGGCTAATTTTTTCTATGTATTTTTAGTTGTCTGATTAATTTCTTTCTGTTTTTAATAGAGACAGGGTCTCGCTCTTGCTCAGGCTGGTTTCGAACTCCTGAGCTCAAACAATCCACCTGCCTGGGCCTCCCAGAGTGCTAGGATTACAGGCGTGAGCCACCGCACCCAGCCAAAAGTCAGTTTTAAATTTAAAATAAAGACTTACAGTCAATCTTCCTGTTTAAAAAAACTTAAATAGGATTGTCCACTGTGGGTGCCATTTTACTTCAGCGTCTTGGGCAGAGGATACCAGCCCCTTTTGAGGAGTGTCTACTTTTTATTTTTTGGAATCTGGCTTGTAGCTACTAGTTGGGCCATTTTGTGTGTGGGATGGGGGAGGGGGAGGGGATGGAGAAGGGAAAAGAGATAAGGGGGAAGGTAATTTACATTTGTTTTTTCTTTCTTTTTCTTCTTTTTTAAACCAACAATTTATCCTGACAGAGACATTTGTTAATGACCTGCTCTGTGCCAGACAAGCTAGAGAACTGAGACAGTGCTTCCCAGTGAGATAGCACCAGAATCATATGTGTATGGAAAATTCTTTCACAACCCTAGGTGCTTTTACATGTATTCTTTCAACTCTCACAGTGGCCCTGTGAACAGGTTTATTTTACCAAGTCATTTTACTGTTGAGGAAGCTGAGGCTCATGAGGTTGAGTAAGTATCCTGGGGTCACATAGCAGGTGAGTGGCAGAGATGGGATTTGAATTGCGTGATTCAAAAACCTGTGTTCCTGCCCTTATGCCATGATGTCTCATGCCAATTACGTGCTCATAATTAGGCCCTGCAATTAGGTATTCTTGGTGACCAGATAACTCTGGAGTGGTGGATGGACCATTAGAATTTGCTTCTAAGCTGGCATCTGAGTGATCCCATTTAGAGCTCTCATTGATGCTGAGGTAGATATGATGAAAAAAACAAACGAGAAATGGATGGTACACCTACAGTGCCTGTTTATGTTTTATTCTCAAGATTTCCACCACAAATAAATTGATATCATTTTACGGTGAACACAGATGTGATAGGGAAGGTGGATGACTGAGTCTCCCAATGTGCCCAATTGATGTCAGGATTGAGTGCTTTGCTGAGGACTTGTTTACAGGGTTAGTTAGATAATGTTAGTAGGTTTAAGAAGAAAACTACAGGCTGGGCACGGTGGCTCACGCCTGTAATCCTAGCACTCTGGGAGGCTGAGACGGGAGGATAGCTCAAGGTCAGGAGTTCGAGACCAGCCTGAGCAAGAGCGAGACGCTCCCCGCCTCCATCTCTACTAAAAATACAAAGAAATTAGGTGGACAACTAAAAATATATAGAAAAAATTAGCTGGGCATGGTGGCACATGCCTGTAGTCCCAGCTACTCGGGACGCTGAGGCAGAAGGATTGCTTAAGCCCAGGAGTTTGAGGTTGCTGTGAGCTAGGCTGATGCCACGGCACTCTAGCCCAGGCAACAGAGCGAGACTCTGTCTCTTAAAAAAAAAAAAAAAGGAAAAGAAAACTACAGCAACTACAGGTTGCTTCTCATTGCCTTTATGATTGTGGAGATTGATTAAAATAGATTGTGGTAGAGGTTTGAGGCAGCATTGAGTATCAGTTTGTTCACAAATTAAGACTTGTAAAAATTACAGGCTTGTATCTCATTCCCTCTTCCTCTTTCTTTTCAAATATCTAACCACAAGAGGGGATGATGACAAGTAAAGGAATCAACCAAGTCAGGGGACTCTTTTTTTCTTAAAGGGTTATTTGGAAGACAGGACTGAAGTGATTAGCTTATTTATTTATTTTTTTGAGACAGAGCTGCGCTCTGTTGCCTGGGCTAGAGTGCCATGGCATCAGCCTAGCTCACAGCAACCTCAAACTCCTGGGCTCAAGCAATCCTACTGCCTCAGCCTCCCAAGTAGCTGGGACTACAGGCATATGCCACCATGCCCGGCTAATTTTTTCTATATATATTTTTAGTTGTCCAGCTAATTGCTTTCTATTTTTTTTTTTTAGTAGAGATGGGGTCTTGCTCTTGCTCAGGCTGGTCTCAAACTCCTGAGCTCAAAGGATTCACCCACCTCGGCTGCCCAGAGTACTAGGATTACAGGTGTGAGCTACCACGCTGGGCCCTAAAGTGATTTGCTTATAATTGGAAGGCAAATTCTGAGGGGATGGCCCTTCTTCTGCTGCTGATCTGTAGGGGATTTCATGCATTAAAATATTGGTAGAGCAGTGTTTTCTAAAGCATTTTCTTTGGAACTCTGGATGCTTGGAATCTGGACTAGTAGGTTTGGGATATGTTGCATGCTCTATGCCTCTCTTGGAGATTCACAGTGTACATTAAAGATGCTAAACTCCCTTATTTAAAAAAAAACTAGTTTGTTTTTGTTTAAACCAATATTTCACAAACTTACTTGGTTTTTGAACACTTTTTCCCAATTATCATCTATTAGCATCCACTCAGGAATGTTCTACGGAACAGGCTTTGGGAAACTTCTTTGGGACCTTCACTATTATTTTTATAGTTGAGAGTTTCATGTTCGAAGTAAGTTATAGTTTTTCTTTTCAGTGTGCTTTGTGTACATGTATTGTATTTTCCTTTATATTTCTTGATTTAATAGTCAGTTACCAATGCTTATTATGTGTGAGATACCAGAAATGTAGAGGTAAGAAATGGTCCTAAATGTCAGATAGGTCTGATATAGACGAGAAAAGCAATTACAGTACAGTGCGATAATATCAAAATCCTGATTTTACTTAAAAAACTGTGTGTGTGTGTGTATTAGAAGAATCACCAAAATGTTTACAATGGTTATTTCTCGGATTATGGATGATTTTTATTACTTAGTTTCTATCTTTCTAAATTTAGTAATTTAGTTCCACGATAAACATATTTCTTTAAAATTGGTCAGCAGGGGGAAGTTATAAAAAATGCAGGAGAAGGAAAGCAAAGAAGCAAGTGAGATTGAGTGGTACGTGTGGGGGAATCTTTTACCCATAGTTCAATATCTAAAGTCTGGAGTTTATATTACTAAGTGGATGTTGTTTGGTAGCTGTTTGTATTTTTCTTGCTTTGGATTATTTTCTTTAGCAATAAACTGGGCACAGTAATTGCTAAAATCTTTACCAAGAATTCTCCATAGAAGTCATCTCTGGATGAAATGTAGGCTTGTGGCAAGTCTTAAGTCCTACGGATGTCCTTCAGCCTATTTTTTGAGTGCTCTTCTTCCTGTACTTCTAGCTTTTATTAAATGTTCCATCTAGGCACAGCAGATGATAAATAAGAAAGGAAAAGAGGATGTTCACTTGCTCAGTGCTGTTAAGAGATGAAGTAAAATGAAGGAATGCTTGCAAAGTGGTTAGCGCTGTGCCTGGCACAGTCACCACTATTGCAAGTTCATTCCTGTTATTCCCAGTTTAGATGGTGATGGGAGCTGTGACCTCTCAGGGCCTTTCCTTAGTGCTACCTAAAAGATCTTTAGCATTTCAGCTAATTTACAGTTAAAAACCATTGAACT
>RJWJ010036012.1:6305-16356 GCA_004363605.1 Indri indri
AAAATGTGGTATATGTATACCATGGAGTACTATTCAGCTTTAAGAAACAATGGTGATATAGCACCTCTTGTATACTCCTGGATAGGGTTGGAACGCATTCTACTAAGCGAAGTATCCCAAGAATGGAAAAACAAGCACCACATGTACTCACCATCAAATTGGTAGTAACTGAACAACACACAAGTGTACATATAAGAATAACATCTATTGGACGTCGGGTAGGGAGGGACGGGGAAGGGGGAGAGGCGAGGGGGAGGAGGGGACGGATATATGCATACACAAAGGGTGCAATGCGCACCCTCCGAGAGATGGACACGCTTGGGACTGGGACTTGGGTGGAAGGGGGGGCAAGGGCAACATACGTAACCTAAACATCTGTACCCCTATAAACAACAAACAATAAAAAAAAAAAGAATGTGACTCATGGGAGGAGGTCAAAATATCGACATTAACAGGATTTTGGAAGAAGTTCATTCCAACCCTCATGGATGACTTTGAGGGGTTCAAGACTTCAGTGGAGGAAGTAACTGCAGATGTGATAGGAATAGCGAGAGAACTAGAATTATAAGTGGAACCTGAAGATGTGACTGAATTGCTGCAATCTCATGATCAAACTTCAATGGACAAGGAGTTGCTTCTTATGGATGAGCAAAAAAAGTGGTTTCTCAAGGTGGACACTACTGCTGATGAAGATGCTGTGAACACTGTTGAAATGACAACAAAAAATTAGAATATTACATAAACTTAATTGAGGAAGCAGTGGCAGGGTTTGAGAGGATTGGCTCCGATTTCGAAAGAAGTTCTAGTGTGGGTAAAATGCTATCAAACAGTATCACATGCTACAGAGAAATCTTTCATGAAAGGAAAAATCCACTGATGAGGCAAACTTCATTGTCTTATTTTAAGAAATTGCCACGGTCACCCCAACCTTCAGCAGCCACCACCCTGATCAGTCAGCAACCATCAACATTGAGGCAAAACCCTCCACCAGCAAAATCATTATGAGTCGCTGAAGGCTGAAACGATCATTAGCATTTTTTAGCAATAAAGTAATTTTAGTTAAGGTATGCAAATTGTATTTTCAGACATAATGTGATTGCACACTTAACAGACTACAGTATAGTGTAAACATAACTTTTATATACACTGGGAAGCCAAAACATTTGTATGAGTTGCTTTATTGCAATATTCGCTTTATTGCTGTGGTCTGGAACCAAACCATAGTATCTCCATAGTATGACCCTATAAGTAAGCATTTGCCCATCCCTCTGCTTCAGAGCAGGACATTCATTGTTAGGTGGGTTACACATTTTACCTGTTAATTTTTTTTCCATTTCTAAAACATGCATGGAGGATATCAGTGTCTTGAGCATAGCTGGCACTAAATAAAATTGTAAAGATTAAGATTAGCTGGAGTTATTGGGGGATGGTTAGGAAAGGTATGTGGAAGAAGCAGGATCTGAGCTGAATTTTAAAGACTAGGTAGCATTTAAATAGGCAGTTGTAGGAGTTGGGAGAATACCTCTGTTCTATGCGGAGTTATATGTTATATGTGAGGTGGGGGTGGAAGTCAAGTGTGGGAGTTGGCGCTGTCTTGGGAAGGGCAGTATTTGGAAAAAGGGAGAAGAATGTATGAGTAGGTGAGCTGGGCCCGCTTGTTGGAGGATATTGAGCATCTGGTTGAGAAGCTAGGACATGAGCTTACAGGCACTGGAGAGCCACTCTAGGTTCTTAAAGAAGTGATCAAGAAAACTATATGTTAAAGGTGACTCCTATAGCTGTACCAATGGAAAATTAGAATAGGAGAGAATGGGACTTTTGTCTTAAGTTAATGGAATCCCATCTAGAATGCTGGCAGTCAGAATGGAGAACAGGGGAATTTTAGAGTTATTTCAAAGGAAGAAAAAAACTTGGTAATGGATAGACTATAGGGAATGAGGCACAGGGTGAACCTTAAAATGATATTCAAGTTTAAACCTTAGTGACTGGAAGAATAGTAGTGCTGCTATCTGTGAGATTGAGAAAGGCCATTCACTAAGCTGGTTGCTAGGGCCCTGATATTTCCAGGGTAAACTAAGTTCCTGTCAAACAGATTTTAGTTCTTCATGACTTCCATTATTCTTCAAGGATGCTTATTTCACTTTTTTGGTCTTTATTTGGCAGTGGCTCTTAACATTTTAACTTTGTTTCTCTGTCCCAGAGGCTTTTGCCAAGTAATGATCTTAAATGCTTAAATGCACTGAGGAAGTTCTGCTAAGCATTCCCTTACAATGCAATCACATTCAGTATGGCTGTTTTGTAACTTTCTCATTTTGCATATTGGATTCTCTAAAATGAGGTCACCCTTGTTGATACCCAGGGAGTTTTACTTTTGTACAAGGTCATGTTTCCTGCAAAGTTGGTTAATTTTCCACCTCCCTACCTGCCCTGACATGCAACATTAGGACTTAAAATGTTACAATAGTACAGCTTCAAAACAAAAGAGAAAAAATTGTCAGGGGACTTATGTAGAAATAATGGTACATACCTCTATTTGTAAAATGGTGCAGTTTAAAGAATAGCGCCCTGGGAATTAGGAGATCTGGATTCTAGTCCCAGCTCTGCCACTAACTGGAAGCATGAACTCAGGCAAGTCACATTACCTCTTCTTTATGTCCATTTTCCTGTTCTGCAAAATGAGGGGGATAAACAAGGTAATTGCTAAGATCAATGCCAGCCCTAAAATCAACAATTTATTAACAAAATAAATGTTTGCAAAGTATTAGCAACATTTATAGTACTTAGAGACCACTAGGTTAGATACAGCACCAAGTCAGGGGCACATTTATCAGTTAGCCATTTGTTTACTCCAAGAAGACAGGCAAACAGGATGAAATGAAGTGTGAGACCCAGTTATCAGTTTAGACTGTTTTTTCATAGATGAAATAAACTAGATAATCCAGATAGAATCTCCATTCCCTTTGACAACTGGAGCAATTCTGGCATTATAAGCCTGTACTCCAAAGGCAGAATGGAACAAGAAGAAAAGATGGAGTTGCTCTGATTTTTGAGGTCCATCACTGTAGTCTCTTGAGCACTGATTCCCAGAAATAGCAATGATGCTGCTCAGAGCCATCTCGATGAATCACTGTGATCATGTGGTTTCCATCATAAGGGGAACTACCCAAGATCTTTCCTCTAATGGAGACTCTGAGGAGTATGTTGTTAGAAGAGAGGGTTTTCTTCCATTGTGTTCCTTCCAAGAATTAAGACTATTACTAGGGTATCTTTATTGCCTATTATTGATCTCTTATGGCTCTGTTATCCATATCTTAACCTCAATACTTCTCATATCTGGATGATAGATCACCTGGATGAAGATCACCTGGAAGTCAGGATGTAGATCCTGTAAAATATTGCTGCAAGTTTAATTCAATTTCTTTAAGCATTTCTATCTAGTTCCTCAATATGCACTGAGCCCCATGTAAATAGAGGGGCATGCTGACACATACAAAAGCTCTGCTCAACAAATCTTTCATCTCCTGACTCAACTCAAGCCCCGTTCTCTCATGCTGTCTATTTTCCCAGCCCTCCGTCCTATCCATACCTTGCTCTCTGAATTAAATGCTGGTGTGAACTGTTTTTTTCTTGGCTGTAAATTTTGGCATCTCTTTTTAGAGTTTTCTGCCTCTCAAACTGCCTCAGATTACAATTGCCCTGTCTTGCATCTCTTTCCCTTTCCTCTACCACTTTTCCTTGTGGCAAAGTGGCTTTTCCAGGTTGGATTGAGACAGTATGTTTCATACCATTGTATGACTACAGGGAATTTTTACTAGCAGTTTAATGTGCAGGCACAAGTATGCAAACAAGAACAAAAGCAAGCTATTGATGATACCATTGATGTCTGCCAGCAGTCACTAAAGGATTTAAGAGGAATCTGTGATTAAAAAACCTGAAATGGGAGAAAATTCTACCTATGAACTAAAATTGTTTCTGTGAATCAAGAAATGATTTCCACAGATTGATTTTGCTGGCAGAACACCTTGGTGCAAGCTGAAGAACACCAGTGATTAGTGGAACCATAATTTGATGAATATCAGTTGACCAGAACCTTTTTTTAGTGTTATTTATATAATTAATCATCCTGTACTACTTCTAATAGTGAACAGTTTTGTAAGTTGTGTTTAAGTTATGTAAGTAAGTTCTGTAACGTACTATGCAATGTGGGATTTTCATTTACTTTCAGATGTCCTTGAGTAC
The DNA here is from genome assembly GCA_004363605.1 of Indri indri. Taxonomy (NCBI): domain Eukaryota; kingdom Metazoa; phylum Chordata; class Mammalia; order Primates; family Indriidae; genus Indri; species Indri indri. The sequence goes on from RJWJ010036012.1 coordinate 10,545, forward strand.
TAGTATCTTGGGATTTTTGGCGTCTCATTAAAAAGGTCCCTCTTGGCCATTGCCTCTCCTCAATGAAATGTGTCTCTGGAATCAGGAGACTTTTAAGCTCTCTTTTTAGTTTTTATTTATCTGGTATTTATTTAGAGCTTTATGATTATAAATTTCTTTTACACATATTGTCTCATTAAATTCTTCCACTTACCCTTGCCTACCTCACTGAATTATCATTTACCTTTTAAAAATAGATGAATATTTTCAACGTCACAGAAATTAATCATTTTCTTCAAGACCCAAGGAGTAGTGTGAGTGGCAGAGTCAGAATTATAAACCAAGTTTTCTGATTCTATACCCCAGGCATTTTCCACTTGTTGGTCCGTTCAGTGTAAAACGGAGAAGTGAAAGAACACTCTATAAAATACATTGATTGAAGCAAAAGCCTTTGTGTAAATTATCTCTGCTGCCATCCCAGGACTCCACTTCATGTTGCATTTGAAGACAGAGCCACCATGTTGTATCCAAGCTCCAGAGAGGATTCTGCCCTTGGGCTCTTTACCAAGTTGGACCATCTTTGCAATCCTTTTTAGTGACAGAGACCTTTCTCACTTTAGGTTTCTTCTTACCTTTGGAAACATTCCGAAGTCTGAAGAAGGTATCATTCATATTCCAACAGCTGTATAGATGAGGACAAGTAAATTCTGCCTATTTCTGTCTGGAGTGATACAATCTAAATTACTAGACTCCAGCCATGTATACAGTGAGAGGTTGCCTGGGATTTGGGGTTAGGAGGTAGTGAGGGGATCTTACTAGGTGACTTGCAGGTGATACATAGTTTTTTGTTTTTTTTGTTTTTTTTTTTTTTTTAATACAGGTAAGGTGTCAGCAGTGTTCTGCCCCTGGAAACTCAATGTAGCTGACTGGGAATTTGCACTGCCTGCATTGTACAGGAATTGCTAATTATGGCTAGAGGGGCTTGGTCTCGTTCTTAGTTAGCATTCTCTTCCTCAAATATATTAAAAAAAGGCTGTACACATTCTAGATATTTATTGATGGGCTACTATATATCACCCATTTATAAATTCATTTTGAAATTCTGAGAAAAAATATTATGAAAAGTCAAAAATGACAATTTCATCATAAACCTGGTTTGCTTTAGCAAATTCTTCTCCTTCGTTTTTCTCTCATTTCTCATAGTTTTCCTTTTCTTACATGAACTGCTGAACATTTCTAGCTTTTTTATATCTTGGCATGGCTACAGTTGTAAAGGTATTTTAAACTTGTGAGGTTTATGGATGGCCTTGTTATCTTGTTCTGCTTTCAAATTTCTTTCCCCAATATTAGAATGTTCTAGAGGAGATGGGTAAGGCAGAATTGTTAGCACCTCATGTGACCTTCCCTGCTACTGAGCAGTCAGGCCAAGACAGGAGAAGATATCAGCTATTTTTCTTAATATTTAAAGACCCATTCCTATAAGTAGATATACTAAAGCTGACTTTCTGAAAGACAATGAAAAGGGTGTTTTTTTTAGTTGGAATATTTCTACTTTCCCCTTTTAATCTCCCTCCCACATCTACCTCCACTGCCTCTGCCAAGCACAGTGCCTGTGGACCAATGACACAGGGCCTTGTTCTTACTTAGCTGCCTAATATCTATAAAGGTGTTAGCTGATTAAAAGGCTTAAAGTATTACTGCTCACAGGAAATACTTTGCAATTTTAATACAGGATTCTTAGAAATCGAAAAGACTTTAAGATCCATAGTAATGAATTTTTAATGGAGAAATTTTGTGAATAGAATTTTTTTTTCCTGGGGAGAAAAAGGTCATCAAATGCTTGCTGTTTGTATTTGTTAGGGTGGCTTAACATCCTTGGTGAGCAGGGAGAATGCACACGTCTCTAGCTGGATGAATTCTTCTCCTTGCACACCGGCTTGGAGTGATGCTTCCACAGTGATTCTAATCTGCAGAGATAGAGGCAGTAGTGTACTGCAGATGGCTCATACTACCTCACAAAACTGATTGTCAAATTTTCAGAAATTTTGTAAGCTGTTTTCTTAAATACAGTTACTATTAAAAATTAAATTGTATCAACTTATAATTAAATTATGTTAAAAGCAAAGTAATACTGAAAACATAATTTCCTATTTATTTTACTGCATTTTACTGTACTCTATACTCCTGAGATTATTTACATCTATTGTATCTCTGTAGTAGAAATATTACATGTGTTGGTAGCTTGAAATCGGCCATAGTGGGGGTATTTATATCATACAAATTGACAAATGCTACAAATAAGGGTTAGACTTATTGTTTTGTCGTTGGTCTAGACTTAAGGAAGTAATGAAGATGTTAATAATGCAGATTAAATTTAAAAGTATGTCATGGAGGGGATTTATGCTTCTGGCCCAAATTGGATAATGGACTGAATTTAACCTCCCACTTGAAACAACCAAAAATGAGACAAAACATATAACAATGATTTTCAGGACACTGGACATCAGTCAATGAAGGATAGTGGTCTCTGAGAGATGGGAAACAAGTGAGGCAAGTTCTATGATTGTTGAAGCTCACTACCTTGAGAGGGTTTCCAGGCCATGGTTCAGGGAGAGGGAACTGAGGCAGAGCCTGGTGGATTCCCTGTGATGATCTGATAGAGCTGAGAGTCTGGGGAAACCAAGGCAGCTAGATATCACAGGACAGTCCAATGGACAAGAGAGAGTTGTACAGAGAGAGAACCCCAAATATCTCTATAGAGTCTTCCATAAGTATTAAGGGGAACACTGATCAGTGCATGTGAAGAGACAACTGAGGGTGGAGAATGAACCACCCAAATATTAGATGGAGCACTACCTGGTGCTCACACAGAAGAGGGAATAGATCCTATTGCCAGTAGTCAGACTGGAAATCTTCATAAATCATGAGGCATTGAGCAGAAGGGTCTTGCCTTGGTAGTGAGAAAAATTAACTCTAGAATAAACAAGTCTCTGGTCTCATCTAACAAATTTTAAACACAAGTTCAGAAAGGATCATTCTGTTTCCAAGTATCTCACCTGTGTCTGAAACAAAGCTGAAGAATATTTATAGGAATGTGAAAATACTCAATATAGAGAAAGTATTTCTGGTATAGTGATGTAAGGACACCCAAAAATCTGATTCTCCATAAAAGTAATGAGAACACTAGCAAAAAAAAAAATAAATTGTTAAAAGTGACTTTTCAGAACTCTGGAAATTAACCAAAGGCCTGCAACAATCCAAGAAGGATTTATTCAAGAAAAACAGCTAAATCTTGATAGGAACATGGTGGCATTTTTACTTGCCCTAGTCCCATAATCCACTTTCCAGCTTCATGGTAGCCTTGAAAAGCTACCTCAGAAATACAGTAACTGGAAAATCTAGCAGCCTCGTAGCCACTGGAGAGGACAGAGTGGGTTTGGAACTCCCCAAAGACTCATCCACAGAGAGCTGTCACTATTTTACCTGTCTTAAGAATCCCTGGGAGAGCCCCATCCTCAGGGCTTATCTTTATTTTGAACTTACTCCAGAGCTTTGTCAGTAAAGAAAGCCTTATCCCTAACTGTCCATGTAAAAAAAAGTCAGTGGCAATTGTTTAACACTATAGTTCCCTGAGGCAATAATACCAGTTGTGGCAAAAAAGAGGATGACAAAAAATCTTAAAAAGAAACTATGGGATTACTAGTCAGGGGTTTACAGAGATACAGAAGCAACAGGATGTGTGTGTGTCTGTGTGTGTGTGTACGTGTGTGTGTGTGTGTGTATATAAGAGATTTTATATATATATATATATATATATATATATATATATATATAAAGCGATTTATTATAAAGAATTGGCTCATGCAACCATGAAGGCTGAGAAATTCCAAGATCTATAGCCAGCAAGCTGGAGACCCAGGAGGGCTGATGGCATAGTTCCAGTTTGAATCCAAAGGCCTGTGAACCAGGAGAGATGATGGTGCAAGTTGCAGTCCAAAAGCCATCAGGCTCGAGATCCAAAAAGATTGATGTTCCAGTTCAAGTCTAAAGGCAAAAAAAGACTATGTCCCAGCTAAAGTTTCCAGGAGGATCCCCACTTACTCATGGGAGGGTCAGCCTTTTTGTGCTATTTAGGCCTTCCACTGATTGGATTGAGGGTCACCCATATAATGGGGCAATCTGATTTACTCAGTCTACAAATTCAAATGTAAATCTTATGCCAAAATACTCTTGCAGAATAACATTTGACTAAATATCTGGGCACCCTATGGCTCAGTTAAGTTTACACATAAAATTAAGCATCACACGTCTAACCCTTGTCAATCTGGCACAAAACACATCTTATAAAGCTATACTTAGTCTCTAAATAAAGACAATAGCAAAGTCATAATTCAGCCTAACATGATACAACCATCATGTGTAGAACTGAAAATGCACTAATCACTTCCCTAGAAGAGGAGGTAAAATCCTTGAGTGATGTTTACTCTTTGCCTTGATATCTGATAACATAAATACTATGGCATAAAATTAACAATGTTTGCATACTATGACATAAAGTCAATACATCTTATGTTACATGATAAAGGAATAAGAAAGGGAAGAAAACAAAACCGTTTGCCTAATATATATATATATATATATATATATATATATATATATGCACAAACATTTTCTGTGACTGGTCACATCATCAGAGCTGGCATTTATAACTACCTTCTTCTACTACCAGTTTTGTTTTCTGTTTGCCTTCAGCAAGCGCCTCAGCTGCTCATGGTTCTTTACCTGGTGGGGTGACTCAAACCTTAATTTCTGAAGTTTCTGGGCCACTGGTAGTCCTGCCTGGATTGAATTGTTTTAGTTTCCCCTTGACCTTAATCACAGGGCATGGCAATATCAAGAAATGCTCTAAGGAATCTCCTGTCTTTCAGAATACTCTTCCTTACCTCCATTATGGAGTGGTCCAATTTCCCAATGGTAGTCAGGATCAATCACTCCAGCCAGCACTGTAACCCCTTCTTTGCCTGTTGATTCAAATTCATGAGTAGCCCAGTGTGGCCAGGCAGCAGTCTTAATTTCCAGTTCAATGGAATTGTGTCTCTCTGGAGAAGCATTCCTTTGGAACTAAGACCTCTAGGCCAGCAGGGCATAAGGTCATGGCAGCAGGAAGCAAAAATCTTGCTAGTGGGTCACTAGGGGTCATGGCGAGTGATACTACTCTCATTTTCACCCCTTGATACCTAGACCTGTGAATCCTGGCTATGAGAAAACAGTACCATATATTGAGCGCTCATTCAGAGTATGTACAGCCTTCTGGAGAAAAGTGCCCTGGCCTTCAAGGTATTATTACCCAGCTGGCTCTGTAACTGAGTCTTCAAAAGGCCATTCCACTGTTCTATCAAGCCAGCTGCTTCAGGATAGTGGGGAATATGACCAGTGAATTCCATGACCATGGACACATTGCTGTACTTCTTTTGTGGTAAAGTGAGTTCTTTGATCAAAAGCAATGCTGTGTGGAATGCCATGATGGTGAAGAAAGCATTCTGTAAGTCCATAGATGATAATTTTTACAGAAGGTATTGGGCTCTGCTACTATCTGATTGGGCACTCAGCAGTGGCTGTAACCAGGCAGGCCTTGGTGAATGGGAGCCCATGTTGTTGAGCCCATGAATCACCTCCATCCCTGCCATCATGGCCACTTTCTTCAGAAAGCCTTTGGTGATGACAAGAGTAGCTGGGGAAAGAGGCTGACTGCTATCCACAGAATAGATAATCCTACCTACTTGATTATTAAAAATCCTCCTCTGCTAAGGTCACCCTTTGGTAAGCATTTACG
>RJWJ010036013.1:0-16325 GCA_004363605.1 Indri indri
TGCATGCTTCTTTAGAAGCCTCTGGGGAGTTCTCAACAATGAATGACTCTCACAGCAGCCTCACTGCATTCCTAAGCAATATTTTAAATAATCTCAGCCTAAAGGTACCAAAAAGGAAGGAACATTTATTTTTAAGAGGGAAAACCATTTTTACTTTGATGTGCTTTTCAGTTCAACCTCTGAGCCTTCACTCCTGCAATGCAGAACATCTTTTTCTTATGTTCACTCTCCTTTGTGAAGGACATTTTATTTCTTTTTATAATCAGTACAAGAGAGAGTGCAAGAAGAGCTGTGGATCTTGCACTAAGATGACTTGCTGTGTTCAAAATCTTACTCATCAAACTAGCTCTACACAGTCAACCCATTTCTTGAGCTCCTACTATGGTCCAGGCACTGTTCTAGGTACTGGGCCTTCAGCAGTGAACCAGAGTTAAAGCCTGGAGTCTGGAAAGATTAACAGATTCTCCTGACCTGTGATGGTGTCAGGACATGCTACCCCAAAATACACACCTTGGCATTTGAGAAAACAGCAGAAGTAGGAAAATCACCCTCACCTTCCCCTCTGTGCTTCTCCCCTGAGCAGGTTATAAAACCTAGAAAAGATTTTCTGACTTTCCTCTGAAGCAAGATGAATGACCCTCATGTGAGAGGTGCCCTCTGTGTATGGGGAGGAAGGAGCTGGAGACGCAGAGATATGGCAGAGTCTGAGCAAATAGGTCTTGCTAAGTTTTCCTCAGTTTATTACCATTTTATCATACCCACTTTGTCTAGTTGTATTCCTTCCCAACTGTCCACTCTTCATCAAACCTAGCATAAAAAATATGTAAGTTTACCCATGTCTTTGGGTCTTTATTTCCTTATGAAAGTTCCCATGTCATGTAAAACTTAAATAAATGTGTATGCTTTCCTTTTGTTAATATGGTTTTTGTTAATACTGTCTTTTGTTATCGGGGCCTCAACCCTGAACATAGGATAGGTGAAGACAAGACAGTTCTCCCCTACTCCTGCATTGTGTAGACTAGTTTATAGATAACTTCAGACGTGTGGTAATAGTGACAGGCAAGCATCCTGAGAATCAGAATAGTTTCCTGCTTTTTTTGTTTCCAATTTCACATTGGTGTAGGAGAGACAGCCTGAGAGATGGAAAAGATTGAGATTTTACTGGGCATCATACTTTTGTGGGTGTCAGGGCTTATTTCTTCCTCCTTCTGGATTTGCATTAATGATGCTTTAAATATCATTTAAATACGGGCTTTGAGATGGTGCTTGGTTGTGGTAGAAAGATCATTAGAGTCAGCAGAGCACTGGGAAGCCTCAGATTTAGAAGATTGTGTGATTTGGGGCAAAGATCACAGGCTTTGGAGTCAGACAAATTCTCTTTGTATAATATCTAGGCTCTCTGACTTCCTAGCTGGGTGACCAAAGTTTTTAAACATGCTGAATCTTAGTTTCCTCATCTGCAAAATGGGTATTATAATACTTAATAGAATTACAAGTATTAGATGAGATTTATACAGATGGGTCTAGTACTTATTAAATGCTTAACAAATATTATTAATTTTCTTTTTTGTTACTAATTAGCTGGGCAATGTTTGTGTGTGTGAGTGTGTATGTGTGTATGTACACACACTGTTAGGTAGTATTTTCTTTTTGTTTTAATTATGATAAATTTCTGTGCTAAAATTACTCTGCTGTGTCTGTTCCTTCTATCTAAAATATATGAAAAAGTGGCCAAAATTTGGTCTTCTCAGCAGGTATATGAAAATACGTATTATGGTTTCTCCTTGTTAAATTGTAGCCACATGATTTAGAATACAGAAAAGAGAAGTGTAAGTAACAGCATGGATTGGACCAAAGTTTTTTAAATCGTTGTAAATAATGAATGGGTATATTGCACGTAAACTTAAGCCAAGAAGGTGCTCATTCAGTAATTTAAGGAATCAGTACTCTAACTGTGTTTATTAGGAATAAAAATATTTCTCTCGTCCTCTTGCTTTAAAATACAACCCATGGAAAAAATCAAGTGATTACTTTATGAGAGATGGGAGCATTTATTAAATACTATAGAGTTATGTGCATAACTATTAAATATTTCAAAGCAAACACAGGGTTTAAGAAGATAGCAGATTGGAATATTATTCAAGGGGCAATCCTGAAGCAAGGATTCAGGGAAGCATGAGGGGAAAGTGGTAGAAGGAAAGTGGGTTATTTATTTGCCTCTCCCTTTTCCTGTCTGGTTATGCCTGATTAAGAGGAGTTGGGTGTGCTCACAGTAATGAGTAAGGAGTGGAGATGTGTCAGTTCAGGTTAGAGCAGTGGTTTTCAACTTTGGCTGCATGAGGTGATTGAGGAAGAGGAGGATGTTCTGGAGCTGTCTCACATCAGTTGATGAGAGCAGATTATTAAATTTGCAGGAATCTTGTGAGTCAGTTATTACATGGTCATTGTTAAAAAATAAATTATATTAACATACAATTAAATAAATAAATTATATTAAAACAAAGGCAATACATACTCAAAGCTCATCACTTCTTAATTATTTTACATTTTACTTTATGCTGTTACTATAAATAGCATGTTACTGCCCATCTCTTTGCAACTCTGCATTAAGCAGCATCATATTAGTATTATAGCTTGAAATTGGCCATGGTAGGAGTATTTACACCACAGAAACTAGCAAATGCTGCAAATCAGGGCTTTCTTTTCTTTTTTTTTTTTCCTGTAGAGCTGGTTGTTAACCATGTACAAACACATCACTGGATATGAGTAAGAGTTTTAAATTGAACTAGGCTGAGTTTAGAAAAAAATACTTTATTAGAAAAAATTACAAATATACACAAAATAGAATTTTATTGAGAATACCCGTATACCCATTCCTCAACTTCAATAATTATCAACATTTTGTCAAACTTTCTTAATCTCTTGCTCCTGCTTTTTTTTTTTCTGAAGTGCTATAAATCAAACCTCAGATACACAGTTTTTATCTGAAAGCACTTCAATGCACATCTCTAATGCTTAGGCACTTAAAAAATAATCACAATTCCATTATTATACCAAATAATATTTATAATACTTTCACAATATTCTTTAATAACAGTCCATATTGAAATTCTCTGGTTGTTTCAAGGGTGTCTTCTTAGAGTTCGTTTGTTTGAATCAGGAGTCAAACAAGTGAATTGGTCTTTTAAATAACTGAAAGAGACTGGAAAGTTATAAGATCTATCTGAGATGTCATTAAAGAGCAGGAAAGGCAGATTTGACAGAAGGTAGTTCAAAGTAAGGATTAGAGGAAAATAAAACTGTTTCATGGTTCAGGCCCTACTGAGATCAGACTCTTCAATAAACTGGTTATACAAAGAGGAACACAATGTGTTCTATGCCCTAAAAAAGCTCACAGTCTAGGGCAATAGTGGTATGTTTTTGGGGTCATGGACCTCTTTGAGAACTGATGAAAATTGCCTGAATGTACACATCCACACTTGCCACAAAATTTTTCATGCAGTTTATGTTTTGAAACACATAAAACTCATCCTAGAGCCAATGAAACCAGAGTTAAGACCTAGGATTTAGAGAGAAGGAAGAAGACTTGTAAATGAATAATTACATCCAAAGTGATAATGTTAAAGCCAGACATATACCAAGTGCTACTGAGCACAGAACAAAAGAGTGGCTAATTTTGCTCAGTAACAGGCAAAGTGACATTGAAAGAGCAATTTGACATTTTGATTAAGAGTTTGGCAATAAGAGATAGTGACTGAGGCTGGCATGCTGAAGTTGAGTGTGATAAGAAATGGTGTGAAAAGACAGCTTGGCTAGGAGGTCAAGAGCCACACAGAGCCATATGAAGAAATTTGGTTTTAATTTGTTCCAGTCATTGCAGGGGTTTAAACTGGAGAGTGACATGATCACATTTTCATATGAGAAAGTCAAATGGAGCAACAGTGTAAGGAGGGAATTCCAGGTAGAGAGACTGGACACAAAGAGGCCTGGGAACAACAATTTGTTGACGTAAGTGATGACGTGGTTGGGTGTGGTGGCTCCTGCCTGTAATGCTAGCACTTTGAGGGGCCAAGGTGGGAGGACTGCTTGAGGCCAGGTTGGTGTAAGACCAACCTGGGCAACATAGTGAGACCCCGTATCTACAAAAAATAATATAAAAAATAAGCTGGACATGGTTGTATGTGCTTATTGTCCTAGCTACTTGGGAAGCTAAGGCAGGAAGATCACTTGAGCTCAGGTATTTGAGGCGACAGTAAGCTATTATCATACCAACGCACTCTAGCCTGGGTGACAGAGTGAGACACTGTCTCTAAATGATAACAGAGCACAATCAGTGAGGCAAGAAAAGAGAAAAGGATTTGGGGAGATATTTAAGAGACAAAATGGGATAGTGGGAGATGAGCAGAAGATAGCAGACCAGAGACACCAGCTGCCAGAGCATCTCAGTAGGAAGGTAAGGTTTCAGATGAAAGAGAAAAAAACAAATAGATAAACGTAGAACAGGTGTAATTCTGAGGGAAGGGTGCCAGAAGCTGTGGGGGGCTCCACAGGAGGAAGCTGTAGAGCAGAACAAGGAAGAGCAAGATTTCAGCAGAGATCAACCCCTGAGAGGCTTGGAGTCCAGTGAAAAGGGTAGGTGGAACAGTTTGTTTCTCCCACCCTCAAATCCCTGACAGTTGGTAGGCTTCTGAGCTGCTGGAGAGACTTTCTGTCCCCATGAACCCAATAACTGCTGCTTCCAGAGAACTGGGAGCTTCTTGTGGACAACGTACCAGGTTCCCAGCTCCCCAGGGCATTTCCTGTCACCACAGACCCAAATCGAGATAGCAAGTGCGATATTGCTTCTCTACCCACCATGAGCCTTTATCCTCTCCAGGGCACTTCAGACTCTTAGTTTTTGGCTATCTTGTTCCCATACAAATATTTCCCAACTCTGGCCCAGACTGTGGGAGACACAGGGGTCCAGTGGGCTCCTGGGAGATCTGCATGACCCCAGAGCTTAGACATGCAAGCGGGCCACCTTGCAGAGAGGGGACGGAGATGACTAGAGTGCTAGCTTTCCTCCATCCAGGCTCTTTTCCTCTCCCTCCCTTCCCCCACCAGTGGCTGGTGAGAGAGACAATTCAGCCACCACACTGAGGCTTCTATAGAGAGTGGGGCTCAAACCGTTTCCTCTTAAAGTCCTGCAGCAGACTAAGGGGTGCTGGGACTGGGAGCTCCCTGCTCACTGGCCCTCTCTGGTGCTACATGCTTGGCAGCTCCATCAGAGCAGGGAACACCCTGAAGTGGAGGGTGTTAATCAAACCTGCTTGAGCACCCCATAGGCAAATTGGGACCATCCTACTTCTCCCTGGTATGGTCAGGGATTGAAGTTCAGGGACCTGGGGGCAGGCCTGCAGGCCAGATTCTGTATCCCCAGGACTTAATTGTGTTGCTTGGGGTCATGGAGGAGAGATTTATGAACTAATCTCAGGAGGTGAGAGAGCCCACATGGGAAGAAGTGAGAGGAAAGTGCAGTGTGGGTCTCAGCTGTGTCATACCCATGAAGTACCTCTCCACCCATGGGAAGGCCATGTTCTCAGCCCAGGCTGGGATCCTGGGTGGGGAAGTCCCCCAGCCTGCAGCACAATCATGGAGGAACTTAACTAGTTTGACCTCCTGCCTGCTAGCAGATGTTGGAGGAGGACTGCAGAGCAGGGGAGTGGGAAGAAGAGTGAAACCCACCCTTGACAGCCAGGTTGTGAATCTCAGATGACCCTGCCTCCACAAGCAGGCTTTCTGGTTGGGCGGTGCTACTTCAGACCCTCCCTGACAGCTTTCCCCAGAAGTTGGAAGTAGACCTGTGACCCCTGACAAAACAGCTTCATTGTCAGGGTTTGTGGAGACTGAGGGTGTGCTCACCCAACCCAGCCCCGCCTGGCCTCACTCCCCAGCCTGCTTCTGCTGTGGCAGAGAATAGGGAAACACCTGGAAGTTTCACCCATCACCTGGGGTATTTGAGTGCTTCTCCTGAGGGACTAGAGCCAGTCACAGGCCCCAGAAACAACACTGCAATTCATGCATTCCAGGAAGCACCACCTACTGACAGGGAGGTCAATTTGCATAGCCCCTTACAACATATATTGACTCGATCACACAGGTTGTGGTTGATTCTCACCCACAAGCAACATCTACTGTCTCAGAGATTAAACTGGGTGTGTCAACACAATTCATACTGTTCATTAGAACACATGGCTGGGGAAAGAGAAAGGATTTAAAAGACCTCCATGCTCCCCCATCAAAGAGAGACAGGGAATATGCCCACTCATATAGCTCACCACAGCTACAGCCTGCAAACAGCTAGCATCAGTGAAAACCACCACAGTAAGAATCTACAAACAAGGCATCCTTCCAGAAACTAGAGCACCATCAAAGCACCTACAAGCAAAGCCAAAGTTTCTTATCCAACGTATGCTACAAACACATGTATTGTGAGTGAGGGGGGAGGAAAAAGCCCCATCTAAATAAAAGAAAATCCAAAAATAAGAAGCAACAGCTGCTCCAGATGAGGAGTCAGTGAACAAACTCCAGAAGTATGAAAAATCAGAGGACAAGGACACCCCGAAAAGGGAATACCAACCCTCTAGCAATGGATACCAACCAAAACAAATATATTGAAAAGACAGACAAAGAATTCCAAATATGGACTGTAAGGAAGTTCAATAAAATCCATGAGAAATAGAAAATCAGCTCAGAGAAACCAGAAAAACAATTCAGGAAATGAATGAAAAATTCACTAAGGAGATTGACAAATTAAAAAAAAAAAATGAAACTCTGGAAATGAAAAATTCATTTAAGGAAATACAAAACACAGTGGGAAGTTTTAAGAATAGACTAGACTAAGCAGAAAAAAGAATCTTAGAGCTTAAAAACAACTCTTTTGAATTTTTTTAGTCAGTCAAAAATAAAGAACAGAGACTTAAGAGAAATGAACAAAGCCTACAAGAAATATGGCATTATGTAAAATGTCCGAATATAAGAATCATAGACATTCTTGAGGGTGAAGAGAAAACACACAAGGGCTAGAAAACCTATATGAGGGAATAATTGAGGAAAACTTCCCTGGTCTTCTTAGAAATTTAGATGTCCGGGTACAAGAAGCTCAACGAACACCTGGGAGATTCATTACAAAGAGGCAATCTCCAAGACACACAGTCATCAGACTGGCCAAATTCAACACAAGGAGGAACTCCTGAGAGCCGTAAGATGAAAACATCAAGTAATGTACAAAGGAAAACCCATCAGGCTAACTGCAGACTTCTCAAGTGAGAACTTTCAAGCCAGAAGGGATTGGGGCCCCACCTTCAGTCTTCTTAAACACAACAACTGCCAGTCTAGAATTTTGTATCCTGCAAAAGTAAGTTTCATACATGAAGGAGAAATAAAGACTTTTTCAGACAAGCAAACACTGAAGGAATTTGTCAAGACCAGACCTGCCAGGCAGGAAATACTCAGATTTGCCTTATACACGGATTAGTTCAAGCGTCACCCATCAGTGTAAAACCACCCAAAAGCTAAAGCTTAGAGCTCATATAAAACATTAGCACAAGAGGTCAAACAAAGCAATAAGGTATACCCATGGGATGAACAGAACAGCATCTGACATATTAGTTCTATCAATCAACATAAATGGTTTGAATTCTGGCACAACAGATAAAAAAAATACCCGCCAAATATTTTCTGTCTCCAGGAAACACATGTAACCCACAAGGATTCATACAAACTCAAGGTGAAGTGAAGGAAACAAAAATCCATGGAAATGGAAAGTGAAAGAAAGCAGGTGTAGCCATTCTCATATCAGATAAAATTGACTTTAAATCAACAATAGTAATGAAAGAAAGATGGTAATTATACAATGGTAAAGGCAGCAATTCAAAAAGAAGACACAAAGTTCCTAAAAATTTATGTACCTAACACATCTGGAGCACCCAGATTCATAAAGCAAGCCTTATTAGATATAAGTGAGGAGATAAAGAGGAGCATCATAATTTTTTCAACACCCTACTGACAGATCCAGACACATAATCCAATCCTGAAATAAATGAAGTAACACTGGACTTAAACAGGACTCTAGAACAAATGGCCCTAACAGACATTTACAAAACATTTTACCCCCAAATTACTGAATATACATTGTTCTCATCAGCATATGAAACATTCTCAAAGACTGATTGTATTTTAGGCCATGAAACAGGACTCAACAAATTCAAAAAATAGAAATTACACCATGTATCTTCTCAGATCACAGTGAAATAAAACTGGAAATAAACTCCAAGAGAAACACTCAGTTCTACACAAAATCATGGAAATTAAATAACTGTTGCTGATCATTTATTGGTCAACAATGAAATTAAGATGGAAACCGAAAGATTTCTTGAACTGAATGTCAAAGGGGACACAAGCTATCAAAATCCATGGGATTCAGCAAAAGCAGTCCTAAGGGGAAAAATTCATAGCCTTCAATGCCTACATCAAAAAGACAGAAAGATCACAAATTAACAATCTAATGACATGTCTCAAGGACTAGAAAAGGAAGAGCAAATCAATCCTAAACCCAGCAGAAGAAAAGAAATAACTAAGGTCAGAGCAGAACTAAATGAAATCTAAAACAAGAAAATAATACAGAAAATTAACAAAACAAACATTTGCTTCTTTGAAAAGGTAAACAAAATTGATAGACGTCTTGCCAGATTAACCAGGAACAGAAGAGAAAGGACCTAAAGAAGCTTAATCAGAAATGAAAAAGGAGATATTACAACTGATAGCACAGAAATACACAATATCATCCGTGAATACTATGAAAATCTCTATACACAAAAACTTTAAGACATAGAGGAAATGGACAAATTCCTAGAAACACACAACTTCCCAAGACTGAATCAGGAATAAATAGAACTCCCGAACAGACCAATGATGAGCAATGAGATTGAAGCAGCAATTAAAAAACCTTTCAACAAAAAAGTCCCCAGAACAGATGGATTCACAACCAAATTTTATTAGACCTACAAAGAAGAGTGCCCATACTGCAGAAAGTATTCCATAACATTCAGAATGAGGAAATCTTCCTCAACTCATTCTATGAAGCCAGTGTCACCTTGATATCAAAGCCAGGAAAGGACACAACAAGAAAAGAAAACTATAGAGCAATACCCTTTATGAATATGGATGCAAAAATCCTCAATAAAATACTAGCAAACTGAATTCAACAGCACATCAAAAAGATTATACACCATGCCAAGTGGGTTTCATCCCAGGAATGCAAGGGCGGTTTAACATACGGAAATCAATAAATGTGATTCACCACATAAACTGAAGTAAAAGCAAAGATCATATGATCATCTCAATAGATGCAGAAAAAACATTCAACAAAATTCAGCACCTTTTGTGATAAAGACACTAACAAACTTGGCCTAGAAGGACATCTCTCAAAATTATAAAAGCCATATATGATAAACCCATAGCCAGCATCATACTGAATGGGAAAAGTTGAAAGCATTCCCACTAAGAACTCAAACAAGACAAGGATGCCCACTGTCACCATTTCTATGCAACATAGTCCTGGAAGTCTTAGCCAGAGCAATCAGGCAAGAGAATAAAATTAAACTTATCCAAATGGGGAAACAGGACATCAAACTATCACTTTTTGCTGATGATATGATCTTATATCTAGAAAACCCCAAAGCTTCTACCAAAAGTCCCCTGGAATTGATAAATAAATTCAGCAAAGTTTCAGGTTACAAAATCAATATACACAAATTACTAGCATTACTATACAGTAATAACAGTTAAACTGAGAATCAAATCAAAGTCTTAATACCTTTCATAATAGCTACAAAGAAAATAAAATACCTAGGAATATACTTAACCAAGGAGGTGAAAGATCTCTACAAAGAGAACTTTGAAACATTGAGGAAAGAAATTGCTGTTGATACAAACAAATGGAAAATCATATCATGCTCATAAATTGGTAGAACCAACATTGTTAAAATGCCCATATTTCCCAAAGTGATTTACAGATTCAGTGTAATCCTCATCAAAATACCAAAGTCATATTTTACAGATCTAGACAAAATAATTCTATGCTTCATTTGGAACCAGAAAAGAGCCCAAAGAGCCAAAGCAATCTTAAGCAAAAAGAACAAATCTGGAGGCATCACATTACTAGACTTCAAACTATACTACAAGGCTATGGTAACCAAAACAGCATGGTATCAGCACAAAAATAGGGACATAGACCAATGGAACAGAACAGAAAACCTAGACATAAAACCATCCACATACAGCCAACTGATCTTTGACAAAACAGACAGCAATATACACTGGGGAAAAGAAGCCCTATTCAATAAATTGTGCTGGGACAACTGATATTTACATGCAAAAGAATGAAACGGATCTATATGTCTCAGCACTGACAAAAATTAATTCAAGGGGGATAAAAGACTTAAATGTAAGGCATGAAACCATAAAAACTCTAGAAGAAAATGTTGGAAAAACTCTTTTAGACATCAGCCTAGAAAAAGAATTTATGAAGAAGAACCCAATGGCAATCACAGTGACAACAAAAATAAATAAATGGGACTTGATTAAATTAAAAGGCTCTGCACAGCTAAGGAAATAATTGACAGAACAAGTAGACAACCTACAGAATGGGAGAAAATATTCACAACCTATGCATCTGATAAAGGGCTAATAACCAGAATCTACAAAGAACTCAAGAAAATCAGGAGAAATAAATCAAACAACCTCATTAAAAAGTGGCAGAAGACATGAACAGAAGCTTTTCAAAGAAGATAGACGAATGGCCAATAAATATATGAAAAAATGTTCAATGTCACTAAGTATCAGGGAAATGCAAATTAAAACCACAATGAGCTATCACCCCACTTAGAATGGCTTTTATTAAAAAGTCCAAAAACAGTAGATGCTGGTGTGGATGCAGAGAGAAAGGAACACTTATATGCTGTTGGTGAGAGTACAAATTAGCATAACCTCTATGGAAAATAGTATGGTGATTCCTCAAAAAACTAAAGGTGGACCTACCATTCAATCCAGCAATCCCAGTACTGGGTATTGACCCAAAGGAAAATAAATCATTTCATCAAAAAGACACATGCACTTGAATGTTTATTGCAGCAAAATTCATAAGTGCAAAGATGTGGAATCAACACAAATTCCCATCAATTCATGAATGTATTAACAAAATGTGGTATATGTACACCATGGTATACATTGCAAAAGCAGGATATGAAATGAGCAAAAGAAAAGGCCATTTGAGTTGTATTAAATTCTGTGATGTGCTGTATAAACACATCATGAGAAAAATATTAATGTAACGCTATGCATGCTATGAAAATCTGTCAGTCTGAAACTATGTTCCATCTTCAAGGGACTAGAGCTTTGCATTTCTTGGAAGCATTGATCAGTATAAGTGCAGGTCGATCAAGTCTTTTGCATTTGCTTTTAAATGTTAATCAATCACATTTTATTAAAAATTTAAGGCAAGAGTGAGAATTGAAAATTGTATGGGTCTGTGCTTAAGACAAAGAAGTCAAGTTTAGATCCATCCTGAAATGACTTGAGAATTTCCTAATGTGTGGAATGGTAGGGCCCCATCTGGACAACAAATATTGTGGTGGTGATGATGAGCTGGAGTTGGTGGTGGGACTAATGAATATTTATTGACAAATCTCAATTTTGCAAGATGAGAAATAAAGTGCCTTTCCATGATGTCTGGACATATAACAGTGCATCCAATCATTCCATTAGTCATTCCACAAATAGTCAGAGTAATAATTATTATCATTTTCAGTGTTTTGAATAATGCCATTTAAAAAGATATACTTTTTTATTGTAATAACAGATATATAACATCAAATTTACCCTTTTAATCATTTTTAAGTGTACAGATAGGGACATTTTACATTCACATTGTTCTGCTACCACCACCACCAACCATCTCAAGAACTTTTACGTCTTCCTAAACTGAAACTTATACCACTACACAGTAACTTTCTCATTGCCCCCTCCATCCAGCTCCTGGAAACCACCATTCTACTTTCTATCTCTGTGAATTTGACTACCGTAGGCATCTTACATAAGCAGAATCATATAGTATTTGTCCTTTTGTGACTGGCTTGTATCATTTAGCATAATGTCTTCAACTTTCATTCATCTTGTAGCACGTCCCCCACTTGTCTCTGAGTGTCATAGAGGCAGGGTTCCTACCCAGAAATGTCTGTGGGATGAATAAGTAAGTAAGCTGCCAGAGAACTATAAAACAACTGGGATCATTTATATGAAGCAGCCAAGATACCCATAATAACTAGGAGAGATTGCTATGGGAAGGTAGACATTAAATATGTATTTTGAGGGCTTCTGACAGCTACTGCAGGATGGCATGGTACTACCATAGTTCTTCCATGGTAACATTTTCCAAAAACCCCTTTTAGGTTTCTCTCCTAAAGTCCTCTCCTCTCCCTTCCCCGCAGATAATCAATATATGACTAAATGTCTATGTGGGTTGCAACTGCCTGAATTCATTGCATTATTTTAGTTTTCGTTAATTGGGTATAATCTAGCAAACAAGACCTAGAAATATTGCCATACTTTATCTGGAGTCATCTTAAGAGACCATTATTATCATTAGCACAATCATCTTTATTTTTTATCCAATTTTATTGTTTATATTATGCATATCTTTGACGAGGTAGGAGAATGACAGAAGGGTCTCATTTTAGTTTTCCTGTTTTTTAACCAGAAGTAAGATTATTTCTGAAAAGTTAATAAAGAATATCCCAGAGGTATTGAGCTAATAAGGGATGAGGTCTTTGGTAAAATGTACTTTGGTGATAAACATTTTGATCTGAAATGTTGTGAAAGCACACACATTCTGATGCGAAGAGAATAAGTAATTTCTTTTTAACTCAGAGCAACAGTATTCTAAGCTGGCTGAAATTCTGGGAAGCGCTGGAAATCCCCAAAGCAAAGTGCCAGATGTCATTTCTAGATCCTGGATACACGGGCTTGGTTGCTAAGGAGATGATGCCTCCTTCCCTTCGCCACACTCATCTGAAGCCTGAGCGACAGGGAGTTGATGTAAGCAGAGCAGGGATCTAACAATGTCAACTGTGCTGACATCATCCTGGCTGTGCAGGGCTGATGGGAATTCAGAATATCAAACATCATATCAAGGGCAGTGACCAGGTGTGACTCATTTCCCTAGAGAAGCAGGAGAGGGGAGGGGAGAGGGTAGGATTATCTCACACTGACACACACGAACCTCTCAGACTGAGCTATTTGACTGGCTTATTTAAAAGCAGCAAAACATTGTTCTGTCTCTCTCTTCAATTTTCTACCGGAAACACTTTGTATTCTAGTCCTATGTGTCTCAGTACAGAGTCAACCATTTCAATACCATAATATATTAAAATATGCATTCTTTAGGATCATTACTTTGTATATTACATAAGCCCAACTATGAGAACAATTCAAACAAAGAAATTTGTCTTTCTCTATTTTCCCTTCAGTTATCATCTAGTGAACTGTTCAGATGCCACTGAATTGAAAAGAAGCTGAACAAAAGAGCATGACATAGGGCTGATGACACTGCCCTGGTATTGCTAAATGAATATGGCATCTCAGGATCCTAGCAGAATGTAGTGTTAGTACAGTGGATGCTCAACAATTGCTTCTTGGATGAATAATACAAAAAGCCTTAAGTGTGTACGTATGGGTGTCAATATATAGGCTCTCATCTACTTTATGGAGTTGATTATCAATTGACTTTAAAGGACAGTGATAATTTTGATGTTAACAAAGGTTCTGGTTTCACAAATCTATTGTCCATGTGGAATATTTCATTACAATGATTGGCTAAGACAATTAAGGCAGAAAAGAATATACATTAAAGCAATCAAAAAGCCTTCTACTTCCAAAGGTTTAGTGTTTAATAGCAATGCAAGAAGTACAGTGAGCTGGCTTATGGTTGTATCCTCTCCAAAATGATGCTCTCCAGTGTGTCTCGTCACCCTAAGGAGTACTAATTTTTCTGTATCTCTGTCAGCCGTAATACCAGGAACCAAAAAACAATGATTCTTGTTACCCTGTACTCAATGCTAAAAAAAAATAAAAGTACTGTTTATTCTTCCATTTATTGTGCATGTTTAGTAAAATGGCATATGCACGGCAGATTGGGAAACATGTTGGAATCAATGTATATTGGTTGTGATTGGTATAGATCAAACAGCACAGAAATAGGAAGGTGTATTTCCGATCAATCTGTGGGATATACAGATGGTGCTGGAGGCAATGGGAGGCAAGAGTGTAACAAGGGAGGAGTGGTTTCTTCTGAATGCTATGTGGAGTGACATAAAGAACTCCAGGTTGTTGTTAGGAGAACAGAAGTAAGTAGATATGAGAGATGAAAGGATATTAGCTTGTTCCTAGAAGGCTTCTCAAATTTCTAAAGCAGATGTTGAGATGTGTAGAACAAATTTACATTTCATTTCCTCTGCTTTGAAAGTTACTTGGTAAGGAATTTCTCTGTCTCCAATCACAATTCCTAATATAGGGAGACGGAGATTCACACAGTGAGATTCAGTGATGTTTCATAATGATGATGCAGAATCTGTGCACCCTAGATGAGTGATCTCTCACACTGGCTCTTAGGATCCTCTATGACATCCCAGGGGAATATTTCCATGTGCCTGAAGAGTTGCCATCACAATAGTTTTTGGATCATGACTGCTATAAAAGTCCCCTTGTATTTTCTTCTTCCACTTCCAGAAGGATCTCCCCCAAATTTGTTATAGATTCCTTTTGGGATGATTTACATGACATGAGGCAATGCTATAGGACCCTTTAGGAACAAAGTAGAAAGGATAAAAAGAGGTGTGAAATCATTTTTCTTGAGACAGAATATTATTATTGCAGTTAAGAGTGCGTGATTAACACTGTTTTACTAACCCACAGGGAGAAAATAGCACCCTTCATCATCAATGGACAGAACCACACAACACTGCACTTCTCTCCCTTTGGGGCTCAACCTTAATATTCAACCTCAGATGTAAAGGAACAATTCTGAAGCTATATCGGAACACTTTTCCTAACTGCCCAGCGAATTCCTCCTCAGATTTTGTTTGGGGAATGCATGACCGGGGGTCATGCCTACATTTCTTTTGAAGGGAGACATAGTTGTTTCTCTCTTCAGATAATCAGATCCAGTGAAGAAAACTCCTGGACAGTTCTGCTGCTACAGGATGGATAGTAAATTAGATCAGATGTAAAGGAAGAATATGGGGTTCTTGAAAACTGCTTGATTTTGAAGTGCAGAAGAGAGATAGAAACAGTTATGAGCAGTGTTGCCTGTATCTTTGTTGACCACAGAGGTTTATAAAGCTATTATCTGTCCCCTTCTAGATCCCTCATGATAGAATTGTGTTATCAAGGATTATTGTTACAATTGGCTTTACTTAGTTGTCATGGAAAACTCTACGACCTATGAGATTTGAGGAGTCCATATGAAGATAAATGGGAGGTGAAATAACTATGATACGGACTAAAAGTGCTGTCACAAATAAAGCCCCCGGTACAGTGGCTTAAACAAAACAGAGTTTATTTCTTTCTCATATAATTGTCCAGAGTGCTAAGGTGGTTAGCACTGGAAGGAGTGGTTCCCCACTACTTAATACATGCCCACTAGCTTGCCCACAAAGACAACAGTAGACTCAACCCACAAGTCTTAGAGGATTTATATTTGCTCAAATGTTGGCAGTATAGTTTATACTTTTTGTACAACAGAGTCAGGTCAAAATGATATGCAAGTAAATATGGCTTTATGCTATTAAAAAAGCATTATGATGGTATTTGGCTGAGAGACCCAGAGTATTTGCATCCAGATCTTTACTGGCCATTCTTGCCTAGAGAGACTCCAAAAATATTTACATAGAGGAGGCAAATCAAGGAAAATTAACATGTTATCACTGAGGAATTGAACCCAAACTCTAATTCGGAACTCTGGTGGATTTGGCTGG
Source organism: Indri indri (assembly GCA_004363605.1). Lineage (NCBI taxonomy): Eukaryota > Metazoa > Chordata > Mammalia > Primates > Indriidae > Indri > Indri indri. Next base: position 16,071 of record RJWJ010036013.1, read on the forward strand.
ATTCTGTGGAGAAGTCCTTTATTTAAATAAAGTATATTGAATGGCCTAAAACTAAAGAGGCTAAAAGGCTCCCTTGCTTCATTTTCACCTTCCAGCTAAACCTGGACTTTGATATTATATCTTTGATTTCACACACCATTGGTAATGAGAGGAAATGCATTGTTGAGAGACTTTTGCCTCAAGGTCTAAGTAAAATGGATGAGGGTGTGGTGTGGATATTTGGGTTGTATCTTTTTTTTTTTTTTTTTATATTGA
>RJWJ010036014.1:0-16322 GCA_004363605.1 Indri indri
GATGTCATAATAATAAAGTTCTTATTTTTACTTTTGCTTAAGTTTTACTTTTCTCTTATTGCATTTGCCAGAATTTTGTCAGGTTTTTTGTTACTTTTATTGAAAGACATTTTACATGCAGTGAAATTCACCAATTTTTTTGTGAACCAGTCTATAAGTTTTAACATATGTATACTGTAATGTAAGCACCACAACAATCAGGGTAGATATCTTACCCAATAGAACACATTTCCATCACCCCCAAAAAAGTTCTGTTAGGCCCCTTTGTGTCTTTAAGAAATTTTGTTCATTTTATCTAATCTGTCAAATTTCCTGCCATAATTTTTTAATAATATTACTTCATTAGCCATTTAATATCTGAAATTTATGTGGTTATTTCCCTTTTTCACTTCTGATATTGGTATTTTGGCCATCTTTTCTTTCAATTATTGTCGTGTTGGCTAGGGGTTTATCAATTTTATTGTTTTATCAAATAATCAATTTTATTTCATTGACACTCTGTTTCCTGTTTTTCTTTCATTGATTACTTCTCATCTCTTGATTATTTTCTTTTTCTCCTTGCTTTGATTATCATCTGCTCCAATTTTTTTTAGTTTATTCAGGTAGAAACTTAGATCATTGACTTGGGGTTTTTCTTCCTTTCCAATACAGACATTTAAGTCTATACTTTTTCCTTCATGTACTATTTTAGCTGCATCCCACACATATTGATATGTTGTATTTTCATTATTATTCAATTCAAACATTTTCTAATTTCACTTGGGATTTCTTATTGTATCCAAAAATTAGTAAGAAGTATATTATGTATTGCTTTATTTGCAGTTCTAGGTATCTTATTTTTTATTTAATTCCTATTTGATCAGAGAATGTAATCTGTGTCATTTCAATCTTTTTAAAATTATGGAAACTTGTTTTATGTCCCACAAAATGGTATATCCTGAGAATCTTACTATGTACACTTAAAAAAAATATGTATTTTCCTGTTACTGGATTTCAAGTTTTGTAAAATATCAATAGTCTAGTTGGATGTGGTTGTTATTCAGATATTTTATGTCTTTGCTGATTTTGTTCTTTTTCCCTCCACTGCTGAGAGATTGGTGTGAAAAATCTCAAACTATGATTGTGGAATTTTCTATGTATTCCTTTAATTCATCAGTGTTTTTCATGCATCTTGAGACTATTATTGGGTGCCTACGCATTTACGAACTGACATTTTACCATTAAGATATGTACTTCTTTATCTCTGGTAACACATTTTCATTTGAAATCTGTTTTATCTGATATTAATATAGCACTCCAGTGATTTTATGTTTATTATTTGCATGGTATATCCTTTTCCATTTATTTTCAACTGGAAAACTAGAAACAATATGAATTGTGGCTACTACATAATGAACATTTGTGTAGAAGTTCTTGTGTGATCAAAATTTTTTATTTCTTTGAGATAAATCCCCAAGTACAATTGCTGAGTCATGTGGTAAGTTGTCTGTTTCGTTTTATAAGAAACTGCAAATCCATTCATTCTCTAGAGAGGCTGTACTATTTTATATTCCCATCAGCAATGTATGAGTAATCCAGCTTCTCTACATGCCAGCTGATTCTGAGTAATAAATTAAATATAGCTTCCCAGATAAATATTAAGACTGTTTTTTCGAGCTGCAGGATCTATGTCTTTGTCCAACAAGATTCAGGTCCCTAACATTCTAGTTGGCTCCTGGGAACAAGGTGGGAATCTGGAGAACTAGAAATAACATAATTCCCCTAAGAGGACACAATCTAATTTTAACCCTAGTGATTATTGTATTATGTTGTGTTTCTGATGCTTTGTTTTAACCTGTTTATATTATAATTGCATCAGTTATCTCCTCATTTTCATGTGGTATTTTTTGTTAGTAGGCCAAATTTTTAAAATTTTGATGAAGTCTAATTTATTGATTTTTCTTTTTTGGATTGTGCTTTTGGTGTCACACCTTGGTTACACTTTCAGAGCCTTAAAACTTTCATCCGTTTTTTTAACTAAATGGTATTATTAATTTCAGTGTTCATGTGTTCATTGCTATTACTTGATTGCTGTATTTTTATCTTGTGCCATGTGACTTCGCTGAATTTATTTATTAGTTCTATCATTTTTTTGTTTGTTTCAGATTCCTTGGGTTTTCCTAAATAGACAATCATGTCATCTGCAAATAGGGACAATTTTATTTCTTCCATTCCTGGCCGTATACGTTTCATTTCTTTTTCTTGCTTTGTTATACCTACTAGAAATTCTAGCATTCTATCAAATCAGGGTGGCGAGAGTAGACATTCTTTTTTTTCTACCCCTCCCACCTGTAGAGTAGACATGCTTGACTTTCCCTACCATAGGAGAAAGCATTTAGTTTTGTGCCATTAAGTGTAATGTTAGCTATAGGTTTAGTAGATGCTCTTTATCAATTTATAAAACTTCCTCTGTACTCCCATTTTCCTGAGAGTTTTATTAATGATCGTTGAATTTTGTCAGACACTTTTTGCATTGATTAAATGATCACATGATTTTCTTCTTTAACCTGCTAAAGGGTGAAATACATGATTAATTTTTGAATATCAAACCAGCCTTGCATCTCTGGAATAAACTCCAATTGGTAATGGTACATAATTCTTTTCATGTATGGCTGAATTCCTTTTGCTAATATTTTGTTAAGGATTTTTGCATGTATATTTATACTGAAGATTGGTCTGTGGTTTTCTTTCTTTTCTCTTTGTCCTATCTTTGTTTGGTTTTGATATCAGAGTAATACCAATTTAATAAAAAGAATTAGGAAATATCCTCTCCTCTTTTATTTTCTAGAAGAAATGTATAGAATTAGTGTTGGAATTGGTCCTTGTTTTTGAGGGTTTTAAAATTATGAATAAAATTTCCTTAATAGTTATAGAGTTATTCCCATTGTCTATCCTTTTGATGTCATAAAAGTCTTCAATGATATTTTTCCTATTTAATTCCTGATATTAGTAATTTGTATGTTTTCTCTGTTTTTCTTTGCCAGTATTGCTAGAGATTTGTTAATTTTATTGATATTTTCAATGAACCAGCTCTTTTTCCACTGTATTTCTCTATCATTTTCCTGTTTTCAAATTCGTCAATTTCTGCTCTTATATTATTTCCATCCATTTGCTCGGTTTTAGATTTATTTTCTTTTTCTTTTTCTATGTTATTAAGTGGTTGCTTAGACTATTGATTTGAGACTTTTCATCTTTTCTAATGTAAGGATTTATTGCTGTAAATTTCTTTTCAGTAAAGCTGTGGTTTCATTCCACAAATGAAATGAAATGTTGATACGTTGTGTTTTCATTTTCATTCAGTTCTATATATTATTTTACTTTCCTTGAGACTTCCTTTTGACCTATGGACTATTTAGAATTGGGTTATTTATTTTCCAAGCATTTGGAGATTTTTCTGTTATCTTTCTTTTATTGATTTCTAGTTATTGCATTTTTCTATGTTCTTTATGTTTTATATCTAGTTATGCTTTATTGTTTAAGAGAGGGGTGTTGAAGTCTCCAACCCAAATTGTATGTTTATCTATTTCTTCTTTAGTTTTATCAGTTTTTGTTTCACATAATATTGTAACTCTATAGTTTGATGCATATGCATTTATGATTGCTAGTTCTTACTGATGGATGCATAATATTCTTTTTTTCTCTGGTAATGTTTCTTGTTCAGAAATCTACCTTATCTGATAGTGATATTGCCACTCCTGCTTTCCTTTAATTACTATTTGCATGATATGTTTTTTTCCATCCTAAGTGGTCTGATTCCTTCTCTTTAGATTTCAGAGTCTTATGTTCCTTTTATTTATTATGATAATGATTTTAGTTGTACTTAGTGGGGGATATACGCAAAGCTATGCCTACACCTTCCTGAAGTGAAAGTCAAATCTATAGCATTTTTATTCCAGAAATTATACTTTTTACTCTTAGCATTTCCATTTGTGTTTTTGAAAACAACTTTAATGAAATGTAATTCTTGTATCATAAAATGTACTGATTTAAAATATACATATTAATTTTTTTAGTATATTAATAGAGTTGTGGAAAAATCACCACAATCTAATTACACAACATTTTCTTTTCCCATAGAGTAAACATCATACCCATTATCAGTCAACCTATTTCCCCACTAACTCCTTCAGCCCTAAACAACTAGTAAACTACTTTCTTTTTCTATAAATTTGCCTATTCTGGCCATTTTATATAAATATAATCATATAATATATGGTCTTCAGTCGCTGGCTTTTTTATTTAACAAATGTCTTCAATGATTATCTATGTTGTAGTATGTATCATTACTTCATTTCTTTTTATTGACAAATTATATGCCATGGCATGGGAATACTACATTTGATCTATCCATTCATCAGTTGATGGACATTTTGGCAGTTTCCTGTTTTGGTTATTTTGAATCATGATGCTATGAATATTCATATACAAGGTTTCGAGTGGACATAATTTTACCTTTCTTGGGTATATGCTTGGGGTGGAATTTGAGAAATGTCAAACTATTTCTTAAAGTTACTGCACTGTTTTATATCCTCACCAATAAAATATTATGGTTCAAATTTCTCTACATCGTCATCAACACTTTTTATAGTCTGTTGTTTTGATTATAGGCATCCTAGTGGGTATGAAGTGATATAACCTTGTAGTTTTGATTTGCTAATGACTAATGATGTTGAGCATCATTTCATGCACTTATTGCCGATGCACATAGCTTCTTTGGAGCAAAATGTTTATTCACATGCTTTCCCCATAATTGAATGGAGTTGTCTTTTTATTATTAAAGTAGTAAGATAATATGAATAAAGGGCCTTTATCAGAGAAATGCTTTGGAATATTTTCTTCCATTCTTTGGGTTGTTTTTTTCATTTTCTTGATGGTATTGTATACAGCAAAAGTTTTAGTTTTTAAGTAGTTGATTTATTTTTCTTTTGTAACTTGTGCTTTTGTTGTTGTTAAAGAAATCATTGCTTAATCTTAGACCACGAAAATTATTCCTATATTTTCTTCTCAGAGTTTTATAGTTTTAACATTTACATTTAGGTCTAGGATCCACTTTGAGTTAATTTTTGCATGTGCTGTAAAATAGAGGTTCAACTTCAATATTTTGCTTGTGGGTATCCAGTTGTCTCTGCAACATTTGCTGAAAATACAATTCAAGACACTAATCATCTTGGAACCCTTTTCAACAAACAAGTAACCATAAATATAAGGGTTTATTACTAGACTGTCATTTCCATTTCATTGATCTGTATGTCTATCTTTATGTCAGTACCACATCTGACTGTTATGATTACTGTAGCTTTGTAGTAAGTTTTGAAGTAAGATGTTTGAGTACACCCAACTTTGGTCTTCTTCTTTTTTAGATTGTTTTGTGTATTCTGGGTCTGTTTCTTTTACACATGAGTTTTAGGATCAGCTTGTCAATTTCTGTAAGGAAGATAGCTGGGATTCTGATAAGGATTGCATTGAATCCATAGATCAGTTTGGGGAATATTGCCACCTTAACAATATTAATTCCTCCAAGCTGTCTTTCCATTCATTTATATCTTCCTTAATGTTTTATTTTTTAATTCTCATTCAATCATATTTTAATGTATTTTATTTTATTTTTTATTTCAAAATATTATGGGGGTACAAATGCTTTTGGTTACATGGATTGCTTTTGTAATGCTTGAGTCAGGGTTCAAAGTGTGCCTGTTATCCAGATAGTGTTCATTTTGCCCATTAGGTAAGTTTTTGCCCATCCCCTTCCCCCCTGCTTGATTTCCATTGAGTTTTAATTCCTTCTATGCACATGCGTGTTCATCAGTTAGTTCCAATTTAATAGTTGGTACATGGGGTGTTTGTTTTTCCATTCCTTAGATACTTCACTTAGGATAATGGTCTCCAGTTTCATCCAAATTGTTGCAACAGGCATTGAAGTCATCCTTCTTCATGGTTGAGTAATATTCCATGGTATACACTTACCACATTTTGTTAATCCATTCATGAATTGATTAGGTTGATTCCACATCTTTGTAGTTGTGGATGGTGTTATAATAAACATTCTAGTGCAGGTATCTTTTAGATAAAATGACTTCATTTCCTTCGGGTAAATATCCAGTAGTGAGATTACTGGATCAAACAATAGGTCTACTGTTAGTTCTTCGAGGAATCTCCATAATGTTTTCCATGCAGATTGTACTAATTTGCCGTCCCACCAACAGTGTATAAGCATTCCGTTTTCTTTGCATCCATGCCAACATCTATTGTTTTGGGACTTTATAACAAAGGCCATTCTAACTGAGGTAAGATGATATCTCATTGTGGTTTTAATTTGCATTTTCCTGATGATCAGAGATGTTGAGCATTTTTTCTTATGTTTGCTGGCCATTTGTCTATCTTCTTTTGAAAAGCTTCTCTTTGTGTCTTTTGCCCACTTTTTAATGGGGTTTTTTGATGTTTTCTTGCTGATTTGCATGAGTTCTTTGTAGATTCTGGTTATTAGTCCTTTATCAGTTGTATAACTTGTGAATATTTTCTCCCATTCTGCAGGTTGTCTAATTGCTCCATTATCATTGGCCATTAGTGATCAACTCAACCTCTTCCCAGCCCTTTTTCCCTCTTCAGAGGGTGGGGGGGTTGGACTGAGTTTCAGCCCTCAAATCATATAATTGGTTCCTTTGGTAGCTAGCCCCCTCATCCTGAGGCTGTCCAGGAGCCCCAAACCATTAGTCTTCTCATTAGCGTACAAAAATATACTTACCACTTTGGGAATTCCAAGGATTTTAGAAGTTGTGTGCCAGGAACCAGGAACCAGAAACAGAGACCTTATTTTTTATTATATCACAATATCACAAAGGGTAAATCAAATTTTTGATTCCATCATGGAAAGACATTTAAAACTGACTTTTGCCAATATTATTATAGTTTTGGTTCTTTGGAGTTTTCATTGTTTGTTTTCCATGTTGTTGGTTATTTTTGTTTTAGAAAAAACATCTTGGATTTGATACATTCTAATTTCACACTAACCCGTTTCTCAATTCTTTCTTTAAACACTGTTTATCTTTAATGTTACTTTCATTAAAGTAACATTGTCTTTAACGTTACTTATGTTGAACAATTTAATTTAATTTTGCTCATATATAAAAACCTTTCACATTCTTTGTGTGCAGAGTTTTAGCTTTATTTTATAACTTTATGCAATTATTTTCCTTATTTTATAAATTATCCTTTAATTATGCTTGTAATTTCTTCTTTGACTAACTTGTTATTTAGTATTGACAGTGTTTTAAAATGTCCAAGTGGTTGAACATTTGAACTTTGCTAATTTATAATTTTGTTATTATTTTATAATTTCTCATTTCTAATTTCTAAGAATTTATTAAAGTACACTTTGTGACTTACTCGTATCTAAAAGATTAAATTAAATGTATAAGTTTTGTGTGCATGTTTTGTGTGTGTGTGTATGTGTATACACATCTCCAATTTGGCTTATTCAAATTCTCCTCACTCTTCACATCTAATCCAATGCAAGATTCCTGGCAAGTCTACCTCTAAGATATATCTTCTATCCACCACTACTATCATTTTTCCACTTGAACCCTAGGCCAAGGCACCACGAAGTTTTGCTGAAATGACTGCAGTAGTTTTCCACATGGTCTTCTCTAGTCCTCCATTTTTTTTTTTCTCCCAACAAACTGTTTTCCACATAGGAACTAAAATAATCTCTAAGAAGTAAACAGAAATCCCCTCTTATTTACTACTTAAGATATTTATGATTTACCTATTTCTGGCACCAACAATGCTGTGGCAGCTCTTATCATCTTCATGCATGTACAGTCTGGCAACGCCTTACCTCAGGCTTGCACGGTGAGCCTCTCCTCTCCTGCCCTTGACTTCGTGTTACGAAGTGTTCTGGGAATCCACTCACTGTCCACACATGTACAACTCAGAAGTATAGGGATATTAGTGCCTTGTAGGGGAGATATTTGATCAGCAGGAATTGGGGAAAGATGGGGAAATGATGATGAAATGGAATCCCCTAACATTTCCCGGACAGACATTGAAAGGCACATTCCATATAGTTCTCAGATAGTCTCCTAGTGCCTAGCAAGGAGTCACTTGTAGTGTTGGCCAACTTAATAATACATTGTATCCTTATATTGGCTCTCCCTCATTCTTTCAATTGCTATCATATTTCTCCTAGCTGCTCCCTCAGATCAAATTCTCCCAAAAAGCACCCACATTTAAGTTTTGTCTCAGATTCTGCTTTCTGTGGAACTCAAGCTAACACAAAGATCAACTCACTTTTCTTAAAACCTCCAATGGCTTCCAATATATTAGGAATATTATTCAAGCTACTTTCCCTGACTTACAACCTTCTAAATGTTCTGACTTCATTTCCAATCCTATCTCAACACAATTTCTCTGACCACTAGGATTCAGCCATACTAGCTTTCTTTCCATGCCTTGAAATGACCGTGTTTGTTCCTGCCATAGTAATTTTGGCACTAAAATACTCCTCTTAAAATTTCCCCCCTTCTTTCTAAGACACCAGCTCCTTGCTGTTTGTGTCTCGGTTTCATATTATTTCTCTCACAAATGACTCTTTGACTACCCAATTCTAAAGTAGTCACTCTTTTACTTTCTATTACCCAATTTATTCCACTTCTCTTAGCACTTATCATTACCAGCCATTTTAAATGTTTATCTGAATTCCTCATTGTTAGGTAAGCTCCTTAAGATTAGAGACCTAAACTCTTCTGTTTGTTGCTATATCTTATACACAGCTTGCTCAGTGTCTGGCACAGAGGAAACCTCAGTAAACATTTGATCAATGAACAAATGAATGAAATCACCATCTGAAACTTAATCATCTATGTAGATTACAAAATGAACTGCTATGGCTTAAACTATCTCTTTAAGGGTGTTTTCCAGTTTTAATCTCTTTTCTTTTGATATCCAGTTCTCAGTTTGTTTTTATCTCATTTTCTCCTCTCCTGTGGGTTTTGGCTGCTGTTTCATAAGGGATGTTATGATTATTGTTTGGTTAGTGAGTCCTTCTAAAGGAGAACTTTAATAACAACGGCATGGAGTTTGTCTGTAATACTGAGGGCAATGGACTCTATCCATGACATCATCAAAGACATCGAACAGTTTTATAAAATTGTCTTCTGGATCTGGTTACATATTCTTAAGAATTTTCTCTGGATCTGCATGGTGCTGTGCCCTTCTGACTCCTCTCCTTTTTTTTCCCCCATAAACTCCCATTCGTTTTGGGTTTATTCATCCTCAGATGAGCAAAGATCTGTCCAAATTCAGTGTTTATCATGAGATATTGTGTTATTGATATAACGCTTTTCCCCAAATCTAACAAATTCAAATACTATTCCATCCTCAGATACAGAGGTAGTCAGTGCTCAGAAGTGCATGACTTCCATCATCACAACTTCTGTCTGCAATATATTCAGTTAGAGGAGGTTATAACAACTTGACATGAACCCCTACGCTCTTGCTGCCCAATGCTGTGTACAGATGGAGCACATATTAAATTACAAACCTTAGTATGTTTTGTATTTTCAAGGCCTATTCTAGCTGTAAATCCATTTTTTTTCCTTTTCCTAGCACTTACTGTGGATACTACAGCTGCCAGGATATAATCTACCAGAATTCTAGCTACTTAAAAACAAACAAACAAACAAACAAACAAAACAAGAAAACCAGTAGTTTTGTAGTTGTTTTGGTTGGCATTGACCTTGTGCTTCTCAACCAAGAAATAGAATATGAGGAGAGAGATGAAAGGTCTTCCTGACAACTTTCAAGAAAGCCTGGTTGCTTCTTCTCCAAATTATACCAAGAAAGGGCTATCATTTGTTTGTTTCCATATAGTTTCATCAACCTTAATGTTATGGAAAATTTCATCCAGATTTTGGCCACAAGGTGACAGTGAGCTATAGTTTTAGTGATTGTTAGTTTTCTAGTTTTCCTATATCTTAGATATTTTAGTAGGCTGTCAGCCAGAAGATCTTTTCTTAAATTAAAATATAATTTGTTGCCTTTTAATGTTAATATTTAATCACTCATGGAGATTTAATTTTTTTTCTGTATTTATTTCCATTCATTTTCCAAACTTAATACCCTCTAAACAATATTTAAAAGTTAAAAATATGTAGTTTCTATATGTAGCACATGTAGAAACTAGAAAGACAGAGAGTGGAGAAAGCCATAACACTTATATTTTTTGAGTTCATAATATGTGCCAGGATTTTTGTTTTTTGTTTCATTCTCATTCACCATAGAGTTAGGTGATATTATCCCTGAATCATATTGAAGAAATTAAAGCTCAAAGACATTAGGTAATTTGCTCAAGGCCACACAACTATATATTAGTTCGAGTTTGACATGGGAGCACTATGATGAGGTAGATCACAAATTATTTAGCATCTGTTCATGCCTAACCCACAGCTCTCACTTCCAGATTTTAAATGAAATATTTAACAGAGAAAAAAACCCCAAACAACTCCCTTTCAGCTCTCAGTTCCAAATTTTCAACAAATTGTTTAATAGGGGGGGAAAAAAAAATCTCCTTCCTTCTAATTCATTTGCTTTTATTTAGAGAGATTTTCTTCTTTGCTTTGTGATAAGGACCCATGCATAATGTATAAATAATTATGTAAAAACAATTCAAGACTCTAAATTGAAAAAGATTCACAATATCTGTGAAACTACTGCTGCATCCCTAGGTTGTGAAAGTTGGTATTCTCATTTCTTAGTCCATCATCAGGTTTCTTGGTCATGGACTGGACATCTAAACTACCAGTTTATAAAAGGACCCCGCTACTCAGAAAGCTTACAAATCTAATAGGAGAATCCCATTGGCCTCATATCCATCATAAAGAAAAACGCTTTTATTCTCTTAAGAGCCCTTGCTTCTGCAGGGATTTTCCCAAACAAAACTGACTCTGGGAAGCTTTGGAGGAGGCAGGCCTTGTGCTTCATGTGAAAGGAGGGAACCTGGTGGAACTGAAAGAAAAGAGCCAGGGGCATGTGTGTAAAAAGTTTCAGGAAAAGGCCTGGAGACAGCGGTGGAAGAACTCACATGAATCAACTTAAGAGAGAAAGCCTGGCCAGAATGTCACTGATAGGCTCAGTGGAGTGAGTCCTGCTAATGGAGAACTTTGAAGGCAACAGTCAGGAATTTATCTTTGGTCCAGAGGGCAATGGATGCCATCCCTGAGCTTAATGAATAGGCTGTTTCCCTGGCGATGTGGTGGCTATGCAGGGCTATTCTATGACAATTTTACTCATGGAATGCCAACAGCCAGCAAAAGGGAGAAGAGACAGGCAACTAAATTCAATGAGGAGAGGAAAGCAGTCCATTTTCATGTCATTGATTTCTACAGTTTGTTCACCTGTTTGTTGAGGGTCGTTTCATTTACTTGCTATTCCTTTTTTTCCCACTGCTCAGCACTTCTCTCAAGTACTGCGCAGTTATTGACTGAGTGTGACACTTTCTTTCTGTGTAAGTTAGGCAATTGGGGGAAAGGGGTGCGTGGTGAAGGGCAGTAGGCACTGTTTAGTAAGTTATTCCACTCGCGCATAAAAAATTCATTGACCAGAAAGGGTTAATGCCCCTCCAAATGGCTTAGCTTAATCCCCAAGTGCAATTGGCTCATTGAAGGATCTGGCCCATTGAGTGCATGTTAGCAGAGAAGCCAATACACCTCTTCACCAAGTCTGGTGCAGTGAGGTTAAACCCAAGGGCATATAAAAGGTCAGTAGCAGAGTCAGGAATAAAATCTCAGCCTTCTGAATCCCCTTAAAGTGCTCTCTTCACTCTACTAGGTTTCCTTCTCTTATGAGGTATAAGAAGAAAATTTAAGAAAAGGGAAAAATTAAGGTATCAATTTTTTAAAAAGTAATTGCAGTAAATTTTGTCAGACCGACAGGAGGAAGAAATATGGAAACAGATGGAATACACTTCACGTACAAGTTATGCAAAAATTTATAAGTACTTAAAATACAGCAGAGTTGCAGGCAGGCCAACCTACCTTGTTTTGGGATTGTGCATGGAATGCACTTACGCCCTGCAGTCTGAACACAGCCGTTTCTCCTTTGATCAACTTGAGAGATAATAAAATTAGCATTGTTTCTGAATTACGTTAAAAACAATTGGAAAGATATATGGAACAGATGGAAATTGCTAAAAATAAAAATAATTATTATAAAGAAAAGGACTAAAAAAGTAAAGAATTATACTTTCTATCTGCTATAAGGATAGTATAATGGAAATGTTAACAGCCCAGGATTGGGAATCAAAGGCCTGAGCTTGCATTCTTGCTTTGTTACTTTCAGTAGTGCTGACTGAAGTCATTTAATCTTTTAGGCCTCAGGTTCCTTATTTGGGGAAATGGGAATAATAATAAAAGTAGTTACTTCATAGTGTTCTTCGATAACTGAATGAGATAGTGCATAGAAAGTACTTAGGATGATGCTTGGCATATAGCAGACACCTGGTGCGCATTAGCTCTTATTCTGCTTACCAAAGGGCTGAGCTGGGATTGCAGTGGATGGAGGACAAACGTAGGTCTAGGGAAAGTACTTTCTGGTTTTCATATGTGTTTTTTATTGGCTTAAGGGTAAGAATAATATAATCATGAACATGTTATATGGATAACTAGAGAAAATTAAACAGAATTTTAAAAAATAGAAAGCCAAGGCAGAATATCTATATATAATAAAACTGATAGAACACATTTATGGAGTATGACTTAGATTCTTAGAACTACAAAGTTCTGTGTTAAAAATATTTTTTAAAGGTATGTCTTAAATTACTATATTACCTAGCAAGTTTGTTCTCTCTTCTATCTGAAATTCTAAAATTTTATAATTAAGGAGTCAGCGATGTGGAAAAGGAGACTTTTAGGATATGTGATCATTTAGATCAAAGCTGTGTCCACAGACAACACAAATTAAGGACTGTTGAATTTTTTTAATCAAAAGATAGTTGAGGTCGAATACATCCTTTTCTTCAAAAAGATTTCTAAATCTAAATTATCTATGTAACTGCCCTTACTCTCTATATTGATGATACAGTTTCATTTAAGACATTATCCCACATAGCAATTGTCAAAGGGAATTTTCTTGTTCAGCCAGTGGCTGTGGGCTGTGGGCTGTGGGCATGGGTCCTGTCTACCCAGACTTTTGACTAACAACCTTGGCTTATTCTAGATCAATAATCTATGTGCCCCTCTAAAACCCTGAAAAAATTGTGTGTGTCTGTGTGTGTGTATGTGTGTTTGGGTGTGTATGTGTATGCATTTCTTTGGGAAAGGGGTACATAGTGTTAGACCCTTCAAAGAATATATGACATCAAAAAGGTTAAGAGCTATTAACTATTTAAGTCTTCATTTTTGCCCAAATTTTTCTGATTGAAGATTTCATTTCACCCTTTAAATTGCTTCTGTTTCTGGCCCCATGACCAGGCCTGGTCTATGCCTTGATCACTGCACACTTGATTCTCTATTCCTGGCTCCTTGTCTTATCCCATAACCTGAGCTAGCCAAGGCCAGGTGCTGATAGGATTTTGCTTTTCTGACATTTTACTGCACACCTTCTGTAGCCACATGGACATTAGGCTTGCAGACTGAGGACAGAAACAAATCAAGTGCTTTCTTCACTTCTAGGAGTTAAAAGATAAATTCCAAAAGACAAAAGATGAAGACTGAATTGCACTGAATCACGTTCTACATGATATTGATATTGAACTTTTTATGGGTGTATGTCATAACGCCCATATTTTTCATGACAGGGAAGATATAGTTTAGATGATATAGTACAGGCACAGGTTATAATCCCTACAACTAGAAGAATGCTGTGTATATAGGAAACATGTAAATATTGGGGGATTAATGTGGTCATGTTCATCTCCACTTTCCCTTTCTGTCTTTATCTTACTTCTGCTAATTCTTATTAATAACATTCATATGAATATTTATGTTTTCTGATATAATGTAGACATAATAATAATTTTCCTCTTCCTACTAGCTATTAATAACATTGGCTGTTCTTCTGATAATTTCTGAATTATCATCGCTTAGAATTTATTGTACTGTGGCCAATTTAAAAGATACTTTTCTAGGCTCTACTTTTCAAAGTAGTCTGAGAACATAAAATCTAGTGATCGATTCCACTAGATTGCTAGTTTTCAGTAATGGAAAACACTTACTTTCCCCCAACCCCACATTTCTAAGTGAAAAACAGCCCTTAGGCAGAGGTCCTCAATCAGGAGAGATCCTACGTTTTCACTGCCACCCCAGACATCTGGCAAAAGTTGGTTGCATTTTGGTTGTCACAACTGATAGGGGTGCTGTAGGTATCTAGCAGGTAGATCCTACGAAGCACAGGACAGCCACCTACAACAAAGAATTATCCAGTTCAAAATGTCAACAGCACTGAGATTGAGAAACTCTGCCCAAGGGTGATGTCCTCAGCCTCACTCACCACACTTTACCTTCTCTTTCCCAGGAGAAGAGGAGCGGCGGCTTATTTAGTTTGCAAGTATAAACCAGACATGCTTGCTGCAGCCTGTCCTTTTGCTTTTCTCTCTGGAATCTGACAGCCTACAGAGAAGGTGGATTTCCACCTGCTGACAACCATGTGATAAAGTTGGTAGAGCAGGCTGTGCTCCTACCACCGCAGGACTGCAGGGGTTTTGTTTGTTGTCTGTTTGGTGGTAATGGGAGGGGGGGTGACTTCAATTCAGAGGAGCCTTAGCAAGCCTATTAGGACTTATCTAAGCTATGTCCTTCGCTATTGCTTTTATCAGTAATAAAGCTGACATTTTGATCTCTAACTGTCTGACTCCTGTATCATTCCCTGTAAATTGGTTCTGATCTCAGGTTGGGAACAGTGGTGTTATTATTGACCCCCTAAAACCCAAAATCTGTTACTGTCTGATGGTTCAGGATCTTAATGGCTTACCTCCAGGATTCTTGCCCTTTTATGTCAAAGGATCTCGCTCAGACAAAGACTGACAAAATATAATACTAACTAATTTATATAAGATTCAGACATGTCAGGGCTGAAATTATCAAAATAAAAACACTAGATATCAATTTTAAGCCTTCTTGTTTGAACATAGTATTTTGTTTTTATAGGTAGTGAAAAAGAAAATTTATTACAAAGATGTGCCTATGGGATTTTTTTTTTCTGAAAATGGCAGTTAATTCCTTACTCAAAAAGTATTTATAAAAATCCACTAATATAACTATAAGCATTTTATAACCACCTTTATGAATTTTCTTCACTGGTGATAGATTGACCAACTATATCGAACCTCAGTTAATAAGAAGAAAGGTGAAAAAGAACACTTGGAGTTTGTAGTTAAAAGAAGATGAGGGTGAGTGAAATTTGTTCAGTAGTATACTGTGGTCCTAACACAAAATAGAGCCTACAAGGTATTGCCATAAAGTAATGAGATTGATTGCTTAAATCCACGCTCAAAACCTTGCTCCCATTTGTCACACCAATGTATGAGAAGAGTATATTGTTCTTAGGATATTGGAAAGAGCAATGCTGCTTTAAGTGAAAAGGAAGAAGGACATTGTACACGGCGATGTCAAACACCCTACAACTTTCTCAAAGCATGCTCTGTCCGTCAGCATAAGCTCAGCATTACTAAGATGCATTTAGGGAACAGGCTGCACATCCACTGCCCTTCTCAGGGGTCTCTGTGCTCCTTGTAGTCACGCAGGAACGCAGACTGTCCGAGAATTCACTTTCACCAGCTATTTAACACAGACTGGGGAAGATGGAAAATTGCCTAGTAGTTTTTAACCCTTTTTCCCAAATGAGAAGGTCCACTTCTGGCCCAAGCAAGTGAATGACCACACCTATCTTCAAAGGTGGTGGTAATCCCACCATGTACCCGAAAGGAAAAGAAAACTGCAATGTAGTGAATGTTGTGAGTAGATCTCCAAACTACCACATGTCATTACCAAAATTCTAGAGAAAACCAATTGCACTTGATAGCTAATCACTAAATATGTGTTCCATTAATGACTATGGTAATTTACAAAGTACCCTGAATTTCCAGAATAATCAGTATATCACAAAGTACTTTAATGTAGGAAGAATTTTATCATCTTATTTTTGGATGGTACAGTATTTAATATTTAGTGTTCCAGACTGTTTGAGACCTGTACAGCCATAGTAATTCCTCTCTCTGCTCATGTCAGGCCCTGCCATGTAATAACACCATGTATTTAATACAATGTAATTTTGGGAAGACCTGTAGCACCATA
>RJWJ010036015.1:0-16313 GCA_004363605.1 Indri indri
AAAAAAAAAAAAAAAAAAAAAAAAAAAAAAAAAAAAAAAAAAAAAAAAAAAAAAAAAGCAAACAAACAATTACACAAGAGTGTGAGTAATTCTGCATTGGGATTGAAGGACCAGGACTGTGGATTTGCACAGATGACTCAGTGACAACCGAAAGAACCAATGGGACCAACTGCACCTGAATAGATATCAACACAGCAAGCATCAGACATACTATGTCTATGATAATCACAACCTTCAGAATAAGAGGTCTCCCTGGGATGTCAACAGCTCCCTTTTTACTTCTTTTATGTCAACACAAGCTATCATCTTAGAGAGTAGATGAAAGAGAAACCCTAAAAGCCTGACCATTGACATCAACTTCTGTCTAAGATAGAGTAGCAAGAAATATATTTACAATCTCACCTGCAACAAACAAATAAACATGCCAAGAAAAATTATAAGAAATAATTATTTGCAAGGCATTGGATATCAGAAAAAAAGAAAGTGATTGCTGAGTATGGTAGCCAAAATTCTAAAGGTGATACTCCAAAAATACTGTCATCTAGTTATTTATTCAAAACCAACATAAATATAGTTGGGAAGAAACTTTGTAAATAAAATTAAGATTGCTGATCAGTTGACATTATGATAGCAAGTTCATCCTGAATCATTCATTGGGACATAGTGCAAACCCAGAAGAAGGCAAAAGAGTCAGGGTGAGAAATGCAATGCCATAGGAGGCAGGAGAGATGAGGCTTCAGGGGATGTTGAGAAGCCAGTAATATTCGACCCACCCATTGTTGGCTTTGAAGGCGCTAAACCCCAGGAGATGTCAGCAGCCTTTAGCAGCTGAGAATAACTCCTGTTGTGCAGCCACATGTCAGTGAACTCTGCCAACAACCTGAATGAGCCTAGGAACAGACTGTCCCCTGGGTCCAGAAAAGGGAGACGCTCTGGCAACACCTCAGCCTTGTAAGACTGCGGCAAGAGAACAAGATGAGTCACGCTATCCTATAGAACTAAGAGACAATAAGTAGGTACTGGTTTATACCTCTGCATTTGAGGTAATTCGTTGTGGCAGCAACAGAAAACTAACACACTGAAGTACAGTAAACAAAGTGAATTCTGCAGTCATCTCAGCTTACTGTCCTGAAAGAGTGACCAGACCATGATTCAAAGAGGAAGACCTCAGGCAGAGCGCCTGCACCTTCTCATTTGGGGAGTCAGAGCTGAGAGTCACAGGAGACCGAGATGGAGAGTCTGTAGGACAGAGAAGAGAGATGCATAGAAAGAGCTCTGACGATCTGCAAAGGGCTTCTCGTTGAGTGTTCTGCAGAGTACTGATCAGTCCTTGCTTGTGAAGACACTTCCCAAGGCTGTGGAAAGGATCATTCAACATGATTAGAAGAAATAATGCCAGGAACTCAAATACAGCTGGCAACAGTGTCTGTTTCTACCAATGAGACCAAAAAAACTCACAGCTCACAAGGCATGCATAGAGTACAGAGAGGAGTCCTGCCTCAGCATTGTGAAACCATCAGCCCTAGACTGAACGACTCTGGTCCTACTAACAAATATTACAGGCAAATAGTGAAAGTATGAAACTATTTCTGAGTAACCAGACTACATCCTGGAACTATTCTCAAGAACATTTAGAGGAATTTAAAAATAACCAATCTCTAACATGGTAAAATGCACAAGGTCTTGCTCCAAACAAACATCACCATATATGTAAAACAGAAAGAAAGCATGACTTAAAAGGAGAATATTCAATCAACCAGAACTGGTAGAGATTGGGAAAAAATATTTGCAAATCATATAACAAATCAGGGGTTAATGCACAAAATACACAAGGTGCTCATACTCAATAACAAGAAATAACAACAAATATTAAGAAAGGTCAAAGGACTTAAATAGATGTTTCTCAAAAGAAGACATACAAATAGGCAACAAATATATAAAAAATGCTCAATATCTCTAATCATCAGAGAAATGCAAATGAGAACCACACTAAGATATTACCTTGTACCTGTTAGATTTGTTGTTAACAAAAAGATGAAAAATAAGCGTTGGTGAGGATGTGGAGAAAAGGGACCACTTGTACACTGTTGGTGGTATTGTAAATTGGTGCAGCCATTTTGGAACACAATATAGGTGTTTTTCAAAAAAGTAAAATTAGAACTACCATAAGATCCAGCCACCCACTTCTGGGTATATACCCAAAAGTAATGAAATCAATATTTCAAAAGGGCATCTACATTCTCATGTTTATTGCAGAATTTTTCATGGGAGCCAAGATATAGAAACAACTTGTGTCCATCAACAGATGAATGGATTAGCACAATCTGGTATATATACACAACAAAATACTTCTCAGCCTTAAAAAAAGGGAATTCTGTCATTTGCAACAGGATACATGGATCTAGAAGATATTATGTTAGGTGAAATAAACCAGGCACAGAGAGACAAATACCATATGATCTTAGTTTTATATGTAATCTAAAACAGTCAGGCGCATGGAAATAGAAAATATAATTATGGTTCCCAGAGTCTGGGGCCAGTTCATGGACTGGGAAATAGGAGATGTTAGTTGACAGCTGCAAAGTTTCAGTTAGATAGCAGGAATAAGTTCTGGTACTCTATTGCAGGTGACTATCATTAATATATAGAACATTTCAAGATAGCTAAAAAAGGAGATATTAAATTTTCTCACCACAAAGAAATAATAAGTATTCAAGGTGATGGATATGCTATTTAGTCATATTTGCTCATACCGCAATGTTTTCATGTATCAAAACAGCACACTGTATCCCATAAATATATATAATTATCATTTATCAATTAAAATAAAATAAAATTTTAAAGAATTGACCCAGAACTGATACTCATTAGAATTACTAGATGAGTACATTAAGATAGTTATTATAATTGCATCCCACATGCTCTAGAAATAAAGTGGAAACATGGAAGATATAAAAAAGACCGAAATTGGACTTTCAGATATAAGAACTACAATTGCTAATATAAACAATATACTAGGTGAGGTTCATGGAAGATTAGATACTGCAGAAAAAGGTTAATGAATTTAAAAACACAACCATACATACTGTGTAAAAGAAATAGCAAAGAGAAGAAAGACTATATGACTATGTGAACATAGCATCAATGAGTTGTAGAAATAATTTTAAGAAGACTAACATACACATACTTGGAGTACGCAAAGGAGGAATAGAGAATAGAAACATATATGAAGAAACAATGGGCTAACTTTTGCAAATTTGATGAAAATTACTAAACCCCACAAGTCCAAGAAGCTCAACAACTCAAATGCTCCATAAGCATGAGGAATACTATACCAAGGTTAATCAGAATGGAATTGCTTAAGGGCAAAGGTGAAGAGAAATTCTCAAAAGGAGAAGATAGTGGGACAATCATTTTAAATTCTATGCTCCCTGAATTCAACATTCAAGAATTCTATACTCAACGGAAAATTTTTCAAAAAACGAAGGCAAAATAAAGATTATTTTAGACAGATAAACTGTCAGAGAATTTTACACTAGCACATGTGTACTATAAGAACTGTTAAAGTAAGTCCTTCAGGAAAAGGTAAAATGATAGTAGTTGGAAATCTGTATCTACACAAAGGAATGAAGAACACTGGCAATACTAACTGAATGTAGAAAATAGGAACTTTTTATTATGTGAATATTTGAAAGAAAATTGCCTAACAAACAAAATGACAATGTAGAATAAGGTTTATAACATATGTAAAAGAAATAAATTATATCACAAAAATGGCACAAATCCAGGTAGGGGACAATTAGAAATAACACTATTTCAAGTTTCTTATATAATGCATGAAATAGAATACCGTCATTTAAGACAGACTGTAATGACATAAATGTGTATGCCCTAAAACCTAAAGCAACCATTAAAATAATCAAAGAGTTATAGGTAATAAACCAACAAATGAGGTATGATGGGATAACTTTAATAATACTCAATTTATTAACAATATTAGAAAAAGAATAGAAAGGAAACAAAGAGCTTATAGGACTGTAATTAAATAAATAGCAAGATGGCAGATTTAAACCTAACTATATCATTAGTCATATCAAATATACATGATCCAAACATGCCATAATTTGTCAATTGTATATAAAATGAAGACCTAATTATATGCTGCTTATGAGTAGTGTAGCACTTTAAAAACAAGACAAAAATAAGTTAAAAGTAAAAGAGAGGAAAAGATTAGATAAACATGTATCCAACCTGGAGACAGAAACCATAACGTAAAGGGGGTTTTAACATAAAAAATTATAAAGCATTTAACATTTCTTTGTGTTAGGAACACCTCAATTCCACTCTTTCAGTTATTTTAAAGTAATGCTAGGGGAACAAGGGAAAATATGAAAAGAGGGCTCTCACAGGCCCACCAGGGCTGGGAGCTGCCAAGGAAGCGCCCACATGGCAGGTGGGCACCAGCCCTTGTTAAGGAAAGTGCAGTTGCAGCCAACTGTGCTCAGCACCCCTCGTGTTTTCCAGTGGAGCATGAGGTCAAGATCGAAATAAGATGTTACAGACTTTTTTTTTTTCAAATCTGAGTTTTAGGTGTACATTTTTAGCTTCATTTTCACAACTATGTTTAGTTATGAACAGCATTTCTTATAATATTCATTGACCTTTAGATAAATCCTTGTGCACTTTCCCAGGGCTCAGCTCAATAAGCACTTTTATCCTGCCCTCTGCCTGAGGGAATACTATATATATTATGCAAACATCTCTACTAAAATCAATCACAGTGCATTGAACTTAAATAGACTTCATTCAGGTCTTTGAATTCTTGATAATGCAAACAGATCTACATTCCAGAAACTGCATGATTCTTATGTAGTTGCCCTGAGTATTTCTTTGGGAAGACAGCTGGTAGCAAGCATTGAACTGGGATGGTTAACCTTTCATACAGTTTATTTCGGTACATTTTGAAAAAGACAACATGTTGACAAAGCCATAACCCAGAAAAACCATTAATGCCAAAAGCTAATCCTGCCAACTGGTTAATTGGACAAGACATTTAGCAAGGCCACAATTTGTGCTAAGAAGCCGAGTTGAAAATGCCAGTTAAATTAGGCAATACCGAAGTAAGTACAAACACCAATATTTTGATAGGTAAATAAAAGATGCAAATCAGAAATACATTTATTATGAATATTGAAATGGCTTACAAAAGGTAATCTTATATTTCACAGGATGTTTTACAAAAGAAAACAAGAATTCAGTTAATAGCTATCTTCCTAAAAGTCACTGATCAATGTGCTTCCCCAGGCTACTGATTTACTCTCTTTCTCATTTAACCTTCAAGGCCCGCCAGCAGCACTGCCACTATGGGCTTCCTATCAATGCGTTGAGCTTTATCACTAACGTTTAGGGAATAGACTCACATGAAGCACAGTGCTTGTTAGATAGAAGTGTTCGATACGTACTTGATGAAGGACTTACATACAGGTTGAGCATCCCTACTCGGAAAATCTGAAATCCAAAATGCTCCACACTCTGAAACTTTTTGAGCATCATCATAATGCCACAAGTGGAGAATTCCACACCTGACTTCATGTGATGTGTCAAAAATGCAATTGTGACTTTGTTTCATGCACAAAATTATTAAGAATATGTGTATAAGGTATATATGCAACATAAGTGAATTTTGTGTTTAGATTTTGTGTCCCATCCCCAAAATATCAAACTATGTTTATGCAAATATTCCAAAATCTGAAAAAATCTGAAATCCAAAACACTTCTGGTCCCAAGCATCTTGGATAAGGGATACTCAATTTGTAACAATAATGATGATAATAATAACAGGCACTTATTAATCCCTTACATTGTTCCAGGGAATGTTTAAGGTGTTATATGTTTTGTTTTATTCATGTTCCCTAGAGCAGAACTTTCTTTGATGGTGTACCTTGTTGAAGGAAAGCCCCCAGGAAAGATCCACAAATGAGTTTAAGGGAGCAGGCTAAGGAAGGAAATGTGGTATCAGGTGAAAATCACATAGCTTTATGAATTTTGATTGCCAATGTATTTAGAAGATGAAACTTAGAGCATATTTTGTCACACAGTTCTATTTTATATTACAATTTGCAAAAGGTTAATATGATTTCAATAAAATTGTGAAAATATTGTGGCATTGAGATGCTAATGCAAATTCCATCTAGGAGGTATTCTTTCTTTCAGTGTACTGTTTTATCTTTTATTTGCCATACTTCTCTCTCAAAGGTCCCCAAGGAAGTTTGCTAATTCTCCCGATTTCTGCCAGATGCACCTTATACAGGCTTCTCAAAGAAGTACAGCAAAGTTTTGACAAAGACAGACAGAAAGGAAGCAATGGAAAGGCGGAGCAATTTTCTACATCAAAGGTATTGCCAGACACTCAACAAAATTGTATAATAAGGTGTATGACACACAATACCCATGGATCCTGGAAACGCCCTTCTCATTCTAAGACTATGGTGAGTC
The DNA here is from genome assembly GCA_004363605.1 of Indri indri. Classification (NCBI taxonomy): domain Eukaryota; kingdom Metazoa; phylum Chordata; class Mammalia; order Primates; family Indriidae; genus Indri; species Indri indri. The sequence goes on from RJWJ010036015.1 coordinate 6,496, forward strand.
TTGCCAAGAACTTCAAAATTGTACTTGCAATTACAATTCCTATTTCTCACCAATGATCTAGGTGAGTGATGCATAGGCGTCTCTCTTATCACCTAATTCCTGGGAAGACAAATGGAATTCAAGTAGCATATCCTGAGCAATTATGTAAGAGACTACTCCCAGTGGTACCTCTTTTCATCCCACACATACCTCACTGCTTATATAAAACAATCACTATCTGATGAATGATTTTAACAAAGCAGCAATGAAACAGCATTACGATAGTATAAAGAAGCAAAAGTAGATCTAATACAGACCTACAAATAAAGACATCTTCTAAACCTCACAGTGTAACAAGTTATAATAATGAAAGTTCAAAAGAAAAAGTACATATATTGTAAATACTAATTTTATCTTGAGACAAAAGAAGGAATGTCATAATTTGCTTAGCATAACCGTCCCTTTAATGAAATCAGGGATAGCCATAATCACTTAGCAACAGCTGGGAGAAAAGGAAAATATCTCAAGTGGCTTAAAAACTTCTTTTCTCTATTATGTCAAGCACAGTACTCCACATAGTGCAGAAACGATATATAGTGATGGCATAAACTTTTAAAATCAAATCAAATAATTTCTGGCATCAGTTGAAGACACAAACTTTACTAACGATCAGTAAAGAAAGTTACAGATATTAATGATGATGTGATACATTCATATGCTTTTCTTAAGCCTACCTACTCTGAATGGTAACATGATCTTATGTATTTTTAATAATAGATGGCCCCTGAAAAAATTAAAAGTGATAAAAGGCAAAGATATGCAATGATTGATAGATTTATTAATTCATATAACTTATATAAATTAACACATTCTAGGGTCACACATTACTAAGGAAAATAACACAAATGCAAAGCACTAGAAATGCTTGAATGTAAACTCTCCTACATATAACACTAAAATTTAGGCACCTATCTATAAAATATGAACAAATTAAATGACATCTATGTTGCTCAAATAATGTATATTCTTCTTGTTATACCAGTGCACATTCAGGTCAAATTCACTGGACATTTATTTGATAGTAGAAATTTCATTTCTCTCATCCTAAAGAATATACACAACAAACTAAATTAGTTCCTTAGGTTAATATCTCTGAGACTTTTGATAGACCCATCTATTAATCCATATAAGTGAATCCCCTTGATATTTTCGTTCTTAAAATTCTTTGATGAAAATTAAGTAATTAACTCAGTCTAATATTGTTAATTAATGAACAAATCTAATTTTCATTGTTTATTAATATGATTGATATTCATTCCACACCTGAGTAAATATTCGTCTTTCAGAAAGTCACTGGTTAGATTATCCTGTGCCATTTATCACTGAAAGAGCAGACATGTTTGTACTCTGAAGTTCTGTCTCTGCTAGAAATAATTGAGGCTTTGAGCTTCCAAAAGGTTAACTAACCTAAGAATGACCTAATAGTTTCATCTTAGAGGGTCATTGTTCTTAAATGTCACAGTCATTAGAGGCGATTATGGCTTAACTACCTACCTTGGACTTGTTTTTAGATCATGAAGAATTAGAAAGCAAAATAAAAATTCTCACTTTTATCAGGGGTTGGATTACCTTAGGGTCAACATCTTCAAGGTGAGGATGTCAGAGCCTTTGCACAATTTTGTACTCAGTTTTGAATAGGCCCGAAATTGCTCGGCCAAATCCTTTCTCAAGTAAAAAAATTCGCTATGTATAACTACCAGGAAAACAAAACAAAACTTGTGATGCTACCAAGAAAACAAAACAAAACTTGTGATGGAGCTTTTTGTTGTTGTTTTACAGTTAAAGATGATATTTTCAGAGCTTAAATCATAGAAGTAAATTCACAGGTAATTAAAAACTAGTTTCAGATATTGGTATATAAAGAGAAGACAAAATATTTAAAAGAATCCAGAGCTCTCCATCCAGAGCAAGACCTGCAAATGGGCAATAATACAACAGTTCTACTTTCCCAGCTCAGATGGTACAGTGGGATGAAGGGCGAGATGTCGTAAATGGAAGCAAGCTTCTTATTACTGCCTTTGATTTGTGTGTGATATAGTGAGCTTCCCCTGACTTCATTTCTTATAAATGTTTGTTAAATAAGTGACAAATGAATCGTGATAAAGGCATAAATAATATGCTCATTAAACACCATTTCTTCTCCTTTCTAAAATGGATGAAATAGAAAAGTGCTTTTATATAAATGAGTGTGTGTATAGCTAGAGTATATGTATACGATAAGAATGTGTGGTTACATGTTCATGGATGAACTGTAAAAGAAAAATTGTTCCTAACCAGTTAAATAGGCAAGGAAGATTTATGCAAGACCATTGCAATAGGGGAGGGATTGAACTCAAGCCTATGGAAGCGAAAGGTGGGAGAATTTTTAAGTGATGGGGTGAGCTGGTGGGAAACTGTTGGAGGACACTGGAGTGGGGGGTGATCAATGCCATTAAGCCGTCTGTGTTTGCTGATGGGCTCTCCTTGAAGTTAGACTCCTATCCTCCCTTAAAGACTGGGCGATAGGGAACCCTGTCTTTTGTGATGATTGCATTTCACAGTATATCCCCCAGGTCCTTGAAAAAGACATCAAGTAGTTGTAGAAGATTTAGATCTCAAAGGGCCAAGAAAAAAAGAGGACAACTGCAATTTTTTTAAAGTAAATGTTATAAGAAAATGGAGTTCAGAGCATGGGCTCAGGAAGAAACCCTTCTGAAGTTCAGTCAAGCTGAGAGGAACATTAAGGCCATCTTGGTCAATACCTACCCATATTTATGTATTTCGCTAAATCTATATGTTCAAATGTTAACTTTATAGAAGTGAAAAATGATATTGACCTGGCCCATACCAATTAGAATTGAAAATATGCCTATGCCCAAAGGCTTCAAATAGGCTAATAATACATTATTTTTATTTGTATGCAATAATTATCAAATACATGCTCCAGACACCTAACTCCAATCACAGCATATTTATATGCCAGGTAGAAGAAATATCAGGTGAAAGGAAACTATCTGTTCATTCCTTTATTTCCAAGAAAAATTTCGTTTTACATTTACTGATTATACAAGTCATTTTTTAGCCATTAAAAATGCAACTTAAAGTAATAAATTAAGGTTTAAAAAACAGATAAAGAAAGGATTTGTGAGAAGAGCCTGAATACCAAAATTTTAAATGACTGCTGATGATTTTATTTTATCGGAATTTGCCAGTGGCGAATTTCAGGTTGGAAAAAACTTCTGTGTCTGATAACACGAAGAAGAGATGCTGAGCTGGGAGGCCCTTTCTTGCCTGGCTCAGATCTTCATCTCTCTTCCCTGGGCTGCAGAGCCCGCTCCTTTTCTGCCCCCCTTTCTTTCAGACATAAAGAATCACGTCATTTGTGCTTCATAAGGAGTCCAGATTTGCCTAAAATGCTAACATGCAAATCTGCCTGGTTATCCTCCTTGAATGCTCTGTCCTGCCTCCCCAAAGCCCGCCCTGTAGTTCAAATGCTAAGCCCTAGAAAAAGCCCGGCGAACCCTCCCTTCTCCACCACCCTCTGCACCAGTGCTACCGCGTCCCTTCTTTGTCCAAGCCATCCCACCAAAATCTGAAGACAAGGTGTGTTAGAGTCCACTACACTTAAGTATAAGACACTTGTTTGAAATACATATTTTGGGGCTCTATACCCAGAGATTCAAATACAGCATGTCTGTATTGGACCCAGAAGTCTGAATATTAACACCATCACGTGACTGTGTGAGGAAGCTATCAAACATTTCCTTAATATTTGGCTTCAAAGTGAAGTTTGACACCCTAAATAACAGACAGAAAAAAGCTTTTTAAAAGAAAATGATGTTTATTAGGGAATGGGCATTGCAATGGGAACATGAGGGCCACAGCAATCTATAGGCCTATTCAGGGAGGTAAAGGCAGACAGGGATTTTTAAAGAAAAAAATGAGAAGAATTGCATAATTGTTTTGAGATAATTATCCTTGGCTACAGGATCGATGGCCAGGGTGGTATCAGTCTGAGACTGGACAGGGAGCTGCTGGGCAGAGGTCCCTGCCGAAATATTTTTTTGTGTAACGTTCCAGTGGACATTTTTGCAAGATTGTGCAGAATTTTTGTGATGATTCTTGCAACCAGGCATTCGTTCATGAGCATCCTTCCTTCGTGGCCTTCCTCGGCTGCACTTGGCAGAGTTTTTAACACAAATGACTCCATTTTGATTCTGACAACTTTCACAGGTTTTATGTGTGGGTGGGTGATAGGACAGAAATGGAATTCATATTTCTATGAATTTGCTTGTTATTTAGTTTGGCTTTGCAACTATGAAGATATTTTACATAATTAAACATTTTTAAAATAATCCTTAAAATTTTAAAAAGTTAATTTCTGAGAATCCTTCCCTGACACAGACGCTCAGCCCTAGCAGACTCCACATTTCTGCTGGTCTAAGCGGCCTCAGGACTGAGCACATGCGTGTACTGTTGTCCTCGGTACGTTGGACTGTGATTATTTTTTTAATCCTAACAACATATTCATCCTTGTATCACCAGCATTTAGCACCGGGGTTGACACATTATGATTCTTGAATAAATGCAAAATTATTGATATAGTATACTCTCTCAGGGCTACAAAGTAAAGTAGGGATACTCTTGACTCTTTTAGAATGTCATAGCTTAGACTATTAACATGAAGCTCATGGGAGAAAATTGTACATTTGTTCACTGTAATATCCCCAGTACCTACAACAGTGACAAGCACATTGTAGGTTCACAGTAAATGTTTGTTGACTGTTTAATGAATGAGTAAGTGACTAGCATAGCCATGCCTAATGTTCCCATATACAATGGTGCATCAGGCTTATTCATTATGTGGATTCTAATGGTCATATTTCTTGGCTTACTTATTTATTTACTAAGGAAGTAACTTTTCCCTGAAAAAAATTCTGCAATATTTTGAAGAACACAAAGATATTTAGAAAAGAACATGTCGTAGAACAACAAAGGCTACTGTAATACATATTAGACACATACTACCAAATTCTTTGGTTAGAAGGATCCCTGTCAAGGACTGTCATCTTGTTGACAAACGAATGACCACAGGGTTATCAAACATCTTTCGTAAATTGTTGTAATCAAAAAGAACAACTCTTTTCTGCCATTGCTTGAAAAGGGCACCATTTTAATTTGAGGGGCATAGTCTCATTTATTTAGTAAATGTGAAAGCCTTTTTTTTTTTTTTATGGTATTCTGGTTTAACTACATTGGGCTTCATTTACTCAATGAACAGACCTAATGACCTTCAAAATGATTGATTTGAGTCCATCTTTTCAAAGAGGTTTGTATAGGCAGGACGCAATTTAGAAATAATTTCCCCTGAATGAGCTGAATTGTCTTTATTAGCAAACCAGAAGTTTTATTTAGATCTTTGTCTAATGATTTATGTTTAGAGCTTTATATTTAATACCTATTTAGCTCCTCATTCTGAGTATTCTGCCAAATAGTTCCCAAATGCTAGTTGATAGATTGCTCACGACAAATTTTTACTCTTCTCTAGGACAAGGAAAAAATTACTATTATATCTATATGTGTATCTACCTCTGTGTCCTGATATAGTAAACAGCTGACAATTCTAAGTTGGGCTCCAATTAAATCAAAATTTGTTTTGTAAAAAATCTAATGTCTATACGTGTTCATTCTGGGTTCTTTCTGACCTCCTTACCCAGAAGTCAGTGATAATGATCAGTCCTTTGCCACATGATAAACTCTTCATTCTCCTGACACCATTGCATTTTGCTTGACCTCAGCCTCTACTGTGCTCCATTTTCTCAGGGCCTTGCTAGGTGGTGACATACCTTATCTAATAAAATTAAATGTAGTTCCTCTGTTCTCTTCTTCTCCCCCGTGAGGAGGGTAAAAAAATAATTTCATACATAAGTAATGGGCTTTTCTCTTTAAAAGATAAGATATTTTGAAAGATCTGTTGTTGGGAGTTTGCAGGTGTTACTGATTAACAAGATAATCTATTGGCTTGGAAAATAAAAGCACATCAGGATTACGCTTCCCTCCCATTTCCCTGTTTGAGTAAAATTAGAATATGTGAAATCAGAAAAGTCAGAAAAACTTATACCAGTCATCAAGACGTGAGAAATCAGGTAAGGTGAAGAATACTAGAGACTACAAACTATCTAAATGTGTGTTAACATCAGGCCCGAGGGGTAACCAAGTACACAGCTGGCTTTGCTCAAACACAGCAGAGGATACAGTTGAAACTAAAATGCACATGCTCTGCTGCTTATAGATGAACTATCCTTGTCATCATTATAATGATATTAAGATGAGAGAAACCTCACAGATGAGGCAAGTAGTATCAAAGAAGAAGTAAATGGTTGAGGGCGTTACTGGCTGTTCAAGTAACTGGTGGATCTTCCATTTCAGAGTAACAGGAGAGGCTTTTGGAAGAGGTTTACACAGGAATGAAAATTGAGGACAAGGGAAGGAGGAATGGGTCTGCATTGCTGGACATGGCTTACGTGTGCACTGAGGATGCGGGTTTGGAAACATTTCAGGTAAGCAGTTGTGTTGAATCTACTGTTGAATATTCAGTGAATATGAAACAGGTAAATGCTCTGCAGGCTTTCTTCACCCCATCTGTTTTGGCCATCACGACTGCTATATGGAAAGACACACTGGGTAGCACACACTGGTAGATCCTTGAACCAACACAGCTTACATACTATTTTTTTGTTTTTCTCCTTGAAGGAAGACCCTGGGCTTTATTGATCCTATGGGACATCCCTAGATGAGAGACAGGTATATGGTAGGTCTAATTAATTAATTGACTAATAGAGTTTCACATAAAATTGCCCTACCTGCAAGCTGTGAATTGACCATGGCTCTGCTTCAGGATGTGGTTCCGTTCCACATGCCTTCTTTTTCCTTGACCAAGGTTGGAGGAGCAGCCTCCATCCTGGGCATTAACTTGGATAGCTCACACCAACCAACCACATCAAAGTCTTTGCAAAGACCCAGTATTCATCACATTCTACTGACCAAAACCAGTTATAAGACCACAGCTGACAGTGGACAGGGAAGTAAGTACATTTGAACTACAGTGGGGTAGGCTGGGCAAGAGCAAGACTGGATAGTGCTGTGATAGCAGAGGGCATGCAAAGCTGTGAACTGAGTCCTCGGACTTGATACCCAGGCTCTCACTGTGAAACCCATGAGCGCCCACAGCTGTGGTTTCTCACACACAGTCTTTCCTCTTCTTCATCTTGGGATACTCATTTCCTGCAACTCTTGACATCATAGGAATGTGGGAGTAAGAGAGAAAGAAGAGAAAGAGTAAGAAAGAGTTAGTAAAAACAGTAATCAAATTGTCAGTGTATTTCAGAGGCAAAAAGGAATTCAGACTAATTTATCTCAACACTTTTATCTGTAACATGAGGAAATCAAGGAACAGAGATGAAAGGCACAGACACAAGGTATTACGGAGGGTGAAAGTTTCACATTTTGATAGTTCCAAATCTTTGGACTTCTATGTTCTTTTGGCCAACATAAAATCTCCTCCCTGTCTGTCCCAGCCCATTGATTATAACCAAAGATTTTTCCTTTCCACATTTCTAAATAATGGTGACTTTTTTTTTCCTAAATAATGATATCCACACATGTCTCTGAGATGCTTTTGTTTATGTTATTACTGGAAACAAACTATTTGGAAAACTAATCTGCCACCCACTGAAATCCCACTATTGAACACCTGAAAATAAGTTGAGCTCTGTAGAATTTCTTAAAGGCCTCAGATAAATTTCACTGAATTGTAGCTCAATAATTTTATTTCAATTCGCACGACTCTATGTACGAGTGAGATTGGACACTCTCATCATCACAGTGAACTGTGATGTCTCTTCTCTGAATTAAATTTAAATTGAATTTGAAAAGACTTTCCAGCACATAAAAGGAAAGACAGGGGAAAATGCCTCATTTCTTCCCCTCTCAGAAACTGAAGGAAATAGTTTGCTGAGTATTTTATCATGAGAAATTCATATTCTATAAATCTGAATTGAGAAATGTGAAAAATCAAGCCATTTAGAATATATTAGGAGAAGAGAGAGGCGAGAACCATCGAAACCTCTAATTCATTTTCAGTGAACAGCTGACTATACTCTGATTTAAGAATCACAAACAAAAAATCATTCCTCATTCCCTCCTCAACTATGCTGTGAAAGTGAACACAATGATCATCAAATGATGAATATTTAAACATATCTCTCGCTCCTACAAAGAAAAAGTAGCTGGTCTGTCTAAATAGGTGCTGCCTTCCAAATTTCCAGTTCACAGGTGTCCCCCATGATATAATTAACTGAAATGACTGGCTTTCTGCCAAGATGACAAAGGTGGGACAATTTATGTAACTACTATCCATCTTGTAAAGAGTTTATAAAACCCTTACTCATGATTGACTTCACACACTGATTAATAGACACTTTCTATTTCAGACTTTAATTAAAAGCAATAAAAGCAGTCAACTGTAGGCCATGAATGTGTTGCTGACAAAAAAAAAAAAAAGTACCATTAGAGAGATGGAAGATCAAGCAGTGAACAAATTCAGTGTGAAGCCTTGTAAGTAGATCCACATGGCTGTGCTTAAAACCTCTCTGAGCTAGCCAGCTAGCCGCAATAGCCAAGGGACTGCGCAGAGAGAATAAAATAACAATTAACGGTAAAACCCCCAAGCCCCCGGTTTTAGATCCAATCTGCTTTAATTTAAGAGAAATGTGCACCATAGTTTTTCATATTTATATAAATGTCAAAGTTAATGAAAACACAAAAAGAAGATGACTTCTGAATGAACAAATTCTAGCCGGCAACTTTTGTTACAAAATACAAATTGGTAACTTAATTCAGTTCCAAATGAAAAGTAATTTAATATAAATCATTGAACAGATGCCATAGACTGTTGTGAATCATAGAGAAAATTCAAGCAAATGGTAATTAATTCCCACAGTATTATAGTAATTATTCACTTACCACTCTATTATAAACATTTACCTGTGTGTTAAGCCATATGACTTACAGAAAGTTAGCAAGTAAATATGTAGTAGTTTTAGCAACACAAGGGAGGATACACTGTCAATAGGACAGAACACCATGTGTGAGTTTTGTTTTCTACCTGCATTTCCACAGCCACCTCTAAGCACTTGGGTGAAAGAGAGCAGGAACTGCCTAGCGATTTCGTAAGGCTAGACACACCTATTTGGATATTTTACAAATAGGCAAGTACATCCTTACTTTTTCAGACATTATAAGGGGCATTTTCTACTTGCACATCTGGATCAAAACCAAGTAAGGAGTTCAGAAAAAGTCTGAGCTACGTTTATCTTTCAAAGGCAGGCTTCTTTCTCAAGTGCAATGCGGTGTTTCTGCATGAGGTAAGGCATTGGCTTTTGAGGGCTCAGTGTTTTGGCACAGAAGGCAGACAGATACCAACTTAGCAATTCAAGAGGGCAGTGCTACAAAGGTTTGAAAAATGAAATCTAGTGTGACAGGAAAAGCATTAACATATGAGTTTCATAGCCTCTCTCCCTTCACTCCCCATTAAAGATAATTCTATGTTTGCCAGTCGTATTCAGGTTCTTACTGTGCAGACTGGCAAAGTTGGGGTGAAAAGGTGGAAGGGTGGGAATTAAAGAAGCCAAAACCAAATTGATTGATTTTGTTGGAAAAGACAGAGAACTACTCCTGGAATGAAGAGAATAAAACATAAAGCCAGTGGAATGGGGAGAAACATAAAAGCCAGCGATCCC
>RJWJ010036016.1:0-16327 GCA_004363605.1 Indri indri
TTAGCTCAGGGTGTTGTTCTGATTATAATAATAGGGGGAAACTTTTTATTTTTGCTCAGAGTGATAAGATTTTGTGCAACTGAATTTGAATTGTAAAATCCATTTCAAACACACCCTCTTTAAGTACTGGTCTCTGCAGATGGAGGAAGTAAAACGAGTTTCCTAATTTACAGTCAGTGTTATGATGCACAAGGTAACCATAGCTTTCAGGTAAGGAAAGCGAGAACTTGACACAGCAATTTAGAATTTTTATAGTTAGTATCATTTTCTTGTTAATGGGCCCGCTGACAATCATAATATTGGGCCATAAAAGTTGGTGTTAACTTCACTTTGCCATTCCCAAATTTTCACCTTGTATTTTTTCTTATTCAAACAATCATTGACTGTTATAGTGGAAGAGAATTTTTAGAGATCACTGAATCCAGGAACAGCAAAGTGGCAGTCTCTAGGCAGAATTCCGTCTACAGAGACAGTTTCGTTTTCCCCCAACAAGATGTTTCTTTCTCCTTTTTTTCCTCTTGTTTTTTTCTCCCTTCATTCTTTCTCCTTTTTCTTTCTTCTTTCCTTCCCTTCTTTCTTTCTTTTTTGTTATTTTTGTCCTTTCAAATTTTCTGCTTTCTTTAAATCAAGATATGACTTAGATACAGTAAAGTACCCACATCTTAAGTGAACCTTTATACGTGAATATACCTATGTAACCACATCCCAATCCAGACACGGAAAATTTCCAGAGTTCTCTATCGCTCTTAAATAACCAAAATGACCACAAGTCTAATAGCCATCACTACAAATTAATTTTGCTTATTTTTAAATTTGCATAGATGGAGTAACATACTAATAGTACATAGTCTTTTGTGTCTGTAATAAATCTGCCCTGAATAGTCTTTTACATGTATTTTGATGGACATAAACATTCATTTCTTATGTCTCTCTACCCTCCAGTTAAATTGCTAGGTCACAGTTATAAATAATTTATAAACATGCTTATAACTGCCAGTTTTCCAAAATGCGTGAACCAATTTATGTACTTGCCAGTGATATGTGAGGTGTAGTTGCTCTACATCCTCACCAATACTTACTGAAGTGTTTTCAATAAATTTTAATTTGAATGTGTTTAGGGTATGTATGCACCTTCACAGTCCATAGAACTCCTCGTTGTTTTATACCTGGCCATTTCATAGCCTTGTTGTAAGTCCATGACCCTGGAAGGTTTTGAGTTCGCTCACTGCTAATCCAATTTCTCATTTATCAGATTCAGAAAACTGGTCCCAGGAAGTTCAGTTGTCCAGGCCAGCATCACATAAGTGTGACAAGTTTAGAATTAGAGCTCAGATTGAAAGAAGCCTGAAAGACCAGCCTTCTTTCTGCTGCATGGCACGCCCACTCACGGATACTCACCCCATTCCAGCTCTTATCTCCATTTGTTACATTTCCCTTCAAACAACTTCATGAAAGGAAATGCACCCATCGGTGATGTACCTCATTTGGCACCCTAGTCCTGGTATATCGCAACACTTTCTGTCACTTCCTTCTTTGAAAATAAATGAAACAATAAATGGAAAGCATAAACTCAAACATGTGTTGTGAGGGAGGTAGTGAGCAGTGGTAAGACTGCAGTGGGAATCAGTTGACCACCTGCCTTTTCTCACCCTTATTCAAGGAGGGAGAAGCCACCTGATAGTGGTCATAGGTGATTCTCATCCTGCCTCAAGGGCTGTGTTACCAGATTCACAAAATCCGTATAGAAAAGTATACCGATTAACAGGTATGTTTTTCTTCTTTGGTCCCCATTTTCTTCGTACGGGATACACATCTGCTTAAAAGCAGGGAGGAGCATAAAGTTATGTCAGTAAATACTATATCATTTGAATTAGGCAAAGCCTATTAAGAAGAATAGAAAAGTAGCTAAGGACACTATGATGATACCTCTTAACTTTTTTCCTCAGTTTCTTCATATATAAAACGAGAAGTTGGCTAAATTATTTTTAAGATTCCCTCCAGCTTAGTAGTTCTGTGAGTGGATTAACCATAAATATAAATTACATGATAGGGGGAAAACATAAAGCAAACCCAGAGTTTGTTTATGAGTATCTGGTTTGGGAAACAAACTTAATTATATAAAACAGACACACTTGTCATCTGATAAACTGGCATTTCTGCTAATTGGTCATTGACATGAACTTGGTCTTATTATTTCATACTCAATTGTCCCCTTCTCACTTCTCACCTGCCTTCTTCCAAAGATATTTGATTAAACAAATTCATGTTTAGTATTTCAAAAAGAAATAGGTCTTTTTCCTATAGAGTTACACTGTATCAGAGAAATATATTCCTTACTGGCTTATCTGAGAAATATAGGATCAATTATTATGCTATACCAGAGCAGAAATCGGAAAGTAATAAATCCATCTCAAATGAATAATATAAAATTGTATTTATAGAGTCTGAAGGGAAATTAACACTAGTCATCTTTTCACCAAATGATCTGCAGCATATCTCCTTTCTCAAAATGATCTCAAGCAATAGGGTAAAAACTCAGGAAGAACTTTTGGGATTTCTCGTACCACAAATAGTTCAAGTCCTATAAAAAAAATGGGGGTGGCTAGATTAAAATGACTAGTGAGTGTTTTGTTTTGACAGATTGGGAATTAAAGAGACAAGACATTCAGTACCTTACTGAGGAATCACCTTTTCCCCTTGTCATATCAGGATTCATGTTTTCTTTAATTAGAAATTGATCAGAGGCCTAATAAAGCTTGATGAGTGATAGCACTAAAAATCCCTCTCCCCAAAGCTGAATTCTAGCTACTCACAAATTCTCTCCCCTTGGACTCAGTCCATGCCCCCAACCTATGTCTGAGCAGAGGATGCGGACAATCTAAATTAATTTTCTCTATACGGTTTCTCACTAAATTTTTAATTGCCAGGAGCAGCTCTGATGAGTAAGTCAGAGTAACTGAAGAAGTATAATCAATCTTTGTCCAGAGTAATATGAATACATTTAAAGTAATACTTGAAGTTTCCAGAGATTTACGGAGGTGGAAGAACCTAGGATTAGTGGATAGAAATAATTTAGTTTGTGCCAACAGGACCTGTGGTTTATAATTCACTCAGACCAAAATCTTCAACCCTCCCTTTAGGTATAAATACATGCTTAAAGAACCAAAAATGTAGACAGTATGAAAATCAGTAGGGTGAGGACAGGCTGTTGAATAGAGTTCGCAGTTCAATAGCTATAGATGATAGTGTGAGTGACTGCACTGTTTCACATCTTCCTTATGGTCAGGCTCTGCATTTATTGTGTATATGTTTTGATGGAAAGATACACACACACACACACACACACACACACACATATGTCAAATCTCTGGAGCTGTAAGTAAAGCTCCCTTGGTCATGGGTAAGCGGGAGATATTACTATCTTACTGTTCTCTAGTAGGGAAATAAAAATTCTGTGAAAAACCAGATCGAATGAAAAAATATGACCTCGGAGTGGAATAGACAGACGACAATTAGACAAAGCAAGAACAAGACATGGAGAAACGCCCTGGCTGGATGATTTTGCTGGGGTTAAGTAAGGAGCACACTCAGCATCAGTCCCCGCAGGGGCTCGGGCTCCAGCTGCCACACGAGCAAAGGCGGGACAGAGAAACCGAGGGCGAAAGCGGGGTCATGACTAGGTGTCACAGCAAGTAAGTAGAGACACGTGGGCTAGTGTGTGATCCCGGGGGTGTCGGGTGGCTGAGATAGTCAAGTCATGCTCAGCTGGGATCTGAGGGGTCGCAAAGAAGGGAGAACAGCAAGGGGTAAGAGAAAAAATTAGAGAAAAATTTCTGAGGTCTTTTACTGTTGAAGAACAGAAGTACAGATAGTGAAAGGGGAGGATTAGAATGAATCTGTGCAGCTGGATTGAAATCAGAGGTGTTAGTATGAATTCACAGTCTCTTAATGGATAACATCTGAATTCTGTCTTTTCCAAGGATTCTTATTATTCCCATAGATAGATAGATAGATATGTGTGTGCACATGGGTTAGTAAACGTACGTATATTTCTTCATTTTGTCTACTGAGAGGGCCTAGCTGCCCTAGAAGCAATGATCCCAGTAGAAATGAGCACATTTTAGATTCCGTGTGGTAGTTCATCTGGGGAAATGACAAACATCCCCTCGAACTAGTAATCCCTGGCAGACTAGTAACAATAACTAATAATCATAACTGCTCGCCTCCTGGTATTATGCTTATTTGATGTACATTTAAACTTCAACTTCAGCCAAATAAGGAAATTTCAAGGAAAAAGTACAGCATTTCATCTTTGAACCTCTACCAGCCCAGAAGCTTGTAGGGGCAGTGAAGAAGTAGTCAAATGAAGAATTCTAGCACTGGACACTGGTCATCTCTAGCCAGCCCAGAGCCAGGCCCAAGAAGCCAGTGGAAAAAAATATTCTGAGTCTCCTAAAACTTTCATTGTCAGCTTCTTCCCCAAGACAAGAGTCCTAGTAGCTGAGCTTTGACCCGAGGTTCTGACATAAACCAGAAGAGTTGTGGAGGCTTGGCAGGGCTCCAGGCAACCCCAGGGAAACAAAACTAATCGATTGGTTGCTGTTTCCTTGAGCATCCAGCAGGAACATTGAATCTCAATCAAGGATTAGATTTTAGTGAAATGAAAACTAATGGACAGATTTCTCATATGTCCTAGGAGAGAAAAGTAGAGGCCATGTACATGCCAGGTTTGGGAGGCAAACCAGAGGAGTTTGCTGTAAGTGTCAGTAATTGCACACCTGAAAGAATGTATACTTTCAAAAATCTTCATGCCCATAGTACTGCCGTTTTGGTTTCAAAATATCCTTTATGACCACAGTGAAGGGATTAAGGAAGAAAAGAGCTAACCTCACTGAATTTTTAAAGCAGTATTTTAACTGGACATTTTAAGTTTAAAGACAAAAGGAATTATACATGAATATTGTACTCTAGTTAGGAAGCTGGTTCCCTGTGGGCCATAGCTTAGCAATTTTGAATATATTTTAATTGCATTCTAGTGTTGAGCAAATAAGTAGTTTATAGATAAAGCCAGGTTTTTCAGTATTGAAGAAAGAAGTTACAAACAGCGAAAGGGGAAGACTGGAATTAATCCTGTGCTGCTAGATTAGAATCAGAAGCATTAGTATGAACTTACAGTCTTTTAATCCATAGATAGATAGATAGCTATGTGTGTGCACATGGGTTAGTAAATATACGTATATTTATTCATTTTGTCTGCTGAGAGGGCCTAGCTGCCCTAGAAGCAAATGATCCCAGTAGAAATGAGCACATCTTAGAACACACATTCTTGTTTCTAACTACTCTTTCCAATAAAAGGAAACATTTGGAGAAGTGGTTGTGTTCACAGCTCAGGCAGAGGAAGCGCACCAAGATGAGCCTAGAACATTCTGAGGGGCCATAAAGTAAGGAATTGCTCCGAAAAGTATGGGAGGCCATGTGGAAATGGCACATGAACCACCTAAAGAGCTCCCAAGGGCCAAAGCTGGAACAATTTGAGAAAATATAAAGGAATAAGTAAACTAATAGGATTATAACCCATAGCATAAAATAAATATCAATAAATATGGGAGAAGAAATAACTAATCTTTACAACAGAATTTTTATTTATAAATGTAGAAGGAATGAAGAAAATAGAAAATGACTGCTAGGACACCACGATGATAATTATACAGGCAAGATCCCTTGGTGTATACTAAAACTCGTGGGTGAAAATTTGAGAAACCAGAATTTCTCTATCTCCCCCTACCAAGATACTTATTAATCAAAAATGAAAAATGGTAACTTCACAATGGAGAAACCCAGCAGATGCCAAAGTTAACCAAATGATCAAGGTTAACACCATCTCTAAGAAGGCACACAGCCATCATGCACCCCTAGATAAGGTACACTGAGAAGGACGCATTACTTCTGTGACGTTCTTGCCAAAAGGTGCCTAATCTCAATCTCTTCATGAGAGAACAGATAGATGCAAACTGAAGGAGGTGTATAAAACAACCATAGTCTCCAAAAGAGTACACATCCTAGAAGACAAAGAAAGACTGAGTAACTGTCACAGATCTGAGCAGTCTGTGGGGACATGATAAACGATCGCTGTGTGGGGCCCTGTATTGCATCCCAGGACAGGACATTAGTGGAAAAGCTGGTGAAATCCACAAAAAGTTGTAGTTTGGTTAACACACGGTACCAATGTTAATTTCTCAGCACTAATAATCGTGTGATGGTCATGTATGTTAACATTAGAGGAAGCTGGGCAAAGCGTAGAAAGATGCTCTCCATACTATTTTTGCAACTTTTCTGCAAGTCTGATATTATTTCAAAATGAAAAGTGAAAAAAAAAAAACTGTGCCTAAATAGAAGCCTGTTGTTTTCTCACTAAATATTGAATTGAATTGAATTGAATTGAATGTACTTAAACTCTAAGAATCAAAGATAGAAGAGGAAATGCTGTGAAGAAGAAATAAGGGAAGAACTAAAGCTGCAGGAGAGGGTCCCCCAGGTGGTGTCAGGCAGTTCAGGGCTGGGGGCCCCGGCATCCACTGAAACTATACCCCACCAAAGAGCTTTCGACTTCTCTGGGCATATTTGGTACACTGGAGAGCCGTCTCTTCCAGAAGTGTATTTATATTAGGGACTGAAGAAATTCTGGAAAAGAACTTACCCAAAGGCAGTGTTTCTCAAACGATAGTTACCTTGCATACCATTTTTACAATTTTCGTTAGCTCTCGCACCACCTGAATTATTGTTTGCTCAGTATTTTTCATCACATTGACTTTGAAATGACTCACTTTTTTAAGATTTATTTTAAAATTTCAGAATATTATGGTATTATCCTGGGTGGAACCAGAGCCCATTCTTCAAAGTGAAAGGACTCACTTTTTAAACTTGCTCTTATCTCTATGCTGCTTAGAATCATCTCACCTGTCACCAGAGGTCCACATATCCACAGTAGAGGGGAATCTGAATCTTAGAGGTTGCAAAGAGATGCTGCAAGTAATGAGGAAACTAAGGGGAATGTTTTCCATACAACACACCATATCACCCGACACACACACACACACACACACACACACACACACACACACACACACACACACACAAACTCTCTTTCTCTCTCTCTCTCTCCTGTCTAAGCAGAGGGAAACATAGAAGGGGAGCCAGGCGTTCTTGCTGCTCTGGCATGGAAAACCCCAGGCTTAACAAAGGTCTGGAACATCAAGGACATAGACTGTCAGGTGTAGAGGTGATGGAATCCAGACGTGGCAAAGGCAGAGGGGGATGGAGAAAGGCAGAACCAGGCTGCAAGCCGATGCCACCATCGCTGGAAGCACTAACACTTGCCCAGTGCATAGGCAAAAAGATTCTTATACTTGGCAATGGAGTCACAGTAGCTGTAAGGATCCCTCAAGCAGTTGTACTTGCCCCGGGGGCTAGAAACTTCACTGAATGGGGCTGGAGGAGGAATGAAGAAAGCAACTATACCACAAAGTAGAAGAATGAATTTGTACCTTGAGTATATGTGCAATGTCCTTGAGGACTCCGAGAAACAGCTGGAGGCCGACTGGGGTGACTTTATGTGGATGGAGGTCCTGTACGCAGGGGTAGAAGCCAGTGAGCACTAACCTCATGCACAAAGCTCCAGTCTATGCTTGTGGTAGTGTAAACTGGTAAAGCCATTCCCAAATCATCCAGAAGTACTTAGTGAAGTAAAATGGGGACACATAATATGAGAAAAAAATCCCAACAGTCCTATAAAAGGACATGTTCATTACAGCTTGCTTTGCACAAATTTGAAGCAATCTAGACATTTATTAGTAGATTATTGAATAAGTACAGTAGGTGCATACCATGGGCAGCCTTCAGAATAAGGAATTACGTACTGCAACATGGCTTGACCTTAAAAACAGAGTTGAGAAAAATCACAAATAAAACAATGTAATAGCTACACCTATGTAGCAATTATTATGTGTCGGGCACTGTTCTCAGTACTGTACACTTATTGCTTCATTTGCTCCTTGCAAAAATCCTGTGAGAATAGGGGCTGTCATTGTCTCCAGGCTCTATATAAGGAAATGGAAGCACAGACTTCTTTAAGGTCACATAGCTAATAAGTGGTAAAGAAAATACTGAGAACCAGGACACCTAGCTCTAACCACTCTGTGATAGTGATAGCCTCTATCGGTAAAAAACAGGAAGAAATGTTGAGCTAAATGCATTATTGCAATTTTAAAATCATACATCCTGAAATTAGAGTATAAATGTTACAAAAATACATATATTTCCCAAAATATATAACAAAAAAAACCCAGTATATGCATATTTGGAGTAGAGCAAGTGAGCATAAGAGTGAAAAATAGCATTGAAAGAGGAAAATAAAATGAAACAACATGAAATAGGAGTAAATGACAAGGCAGACAGGAAGAGTTTCAGGAAAAAGTAAGGAGTCAGTGGTAGGAGTGTGGGCTCAGGAGGAGCCAGGCTGAGAGAGGAACAGCAGAAGCCTGAGGGTGGGATGGTCTAGCCCCTCAGTCAAGAAGCACGCAGTCCATTACTCCAAGACAGAATCTTTTTCTTGGTGATTACTGTATAATATTCATTAGATTAGTTCTCCATTTATTCACTGAAGCAGAATATTTTAATTCCAAAATTTACTCCCCACAGTGCCCCAGATTCTATACCTTCGAATTACTAATTCTCTTTGTTCTTCGTGTCAAGAATTAAATGATAGCTATTAATCTTGTATCCAATTCATCATAAATCTTCCTGGTCATAAAAATCACTACAAAATAAAACTGATGAATAAAGTTATGAGTTTAAGATTTGCCAATGACTAAAAATTGTTGGAAATATTTAAAATTTCTCAAAAAAAAAAAAAAGCTCTGTAATGTCTGACTCGAGAAAATTGGATATTTTTGGTATACAAGAAATAGACTCAAAAAAGCAAACTGACAGTAGTGGAAATTTTAACCTCTACTGTTGGTCTGATGGATGAATTTAATCATTGTTGTAAAATTTATGGAGAAAATTGATTTCAATTTAAATGGTTTCATTAAAATAAAAATAGACTGAAAATTTTTTTTGAAATGGCTTAACCCTGTTTTATAGAAAAGTGATTAAGTAACTTAATTATAGTTAGCTCCAGGAAATACTTTCTCAATGAAAATCCACCCATGATGGTAAAAAACCGATTTAGCGTATCTGTAATAAGAGGCAATCAACCTTTCTTAGGGTCAAAACCAGAGAGAATATCAGTTTCTCATGTCCTCATTACAAGCATCTCCCCCATGACCAGACACTTTGGATGTGGCGTAGGGTAGACAAGCCCATCCAAATCTGCTTTGTAAAGGTGCTAGAGATTCTATTAAAAATTTAACTTTTGGAGCAATCGCTGCTGGCTAGGGAGAGCAGAGACTTTGTGCAACAGATGTTTTTTGATCTGGGCCTTAAAGGATGGATAAGATTTGAATGGGTAGGGACCAGAGTCAGGGGAGTGGGCATTTTTGCTAGCGGGAATCGTCAGAGCATGTTAATGAAATAGGAAAAATATAAGGCATGACCAAGAAATCAAAAGCCTTTTGGGCTTGATCATAGATTTTACGTAGGGAAAGAGTAGAAGATATATCTGGAAAGGTAGGCTTGATCCAGATTGCGAAGGATCTTAAAAAGCAGCCTGTGTAGTTGGGATGTTATTGAACAATGGAACTACCCAAGATTTTTGTTTAATCAAAAAATTGATTTTAAAAGAAAACCTTCAAAATCCGGAATGCTTTAGGAAAAAGTATTAAAAATTATGTATTAAAAGATAAAATCTAATGATATAATTTTGTTCTTAATCCAAGTTCTTGTAAAAATATGTCACTAGAAAAAAAGAAAGTCCTTGTAAGGCAAATGTCCAGAGAATAGTTACCCTGTCCTCATAACTGAAATAACTACACAGCTTAGAATCCATCCCGTCTTTTGAACGCAGACCCAGCGCAGCAGCCCCTCTGCCTTTAGTGCAATTATCCCAGTACTTGGGACTTTGTTGTGGCTGTGACATCAGGCCCAGGGCTCTTCCTCTCTTTTGTTGAACAAAGACAACTGCAGTTGTAGTAGTCTGAAGCCTGGACAGAGAACAGGGTTCAGGTCTCAGTTTAGCATTCCAGAGCTCTGCAATGAGGCCACTCAACCTCACTGGGCTTCATTATCTTTCCCTGCAATGTGAAGAACTTGACCTAAGATGACCTCTAGGTTTCCTTCAAGCTTTGAAATATTATGTGTCTAAGGTATTCCTTTAGTAAGCTATTCCAACATTTTCAGAACTGCCTTCTGCAATGCAACACAAAATGTGCTGACAACAAGTATTGAGAGATCAATATATAGGTGAAAAAATATAAGGACATAAAGCAAAAGTGGTTTTTCCCATGTTCATCTCAAAATACAGACCGTACTAATTTGCCTTGTTTCCAAGTACTTTTAAGCATATACAGCTGAGCTACACTGAGCACAGCCTATGTTGGCTCCAACATCATTCTCCGGCATAGATTGCGATGAGGGGAAGGTGGGGACACATAATTGTCTTTTCAGTCTCTGCTTTTAAAACTAATCATTGAAGAAGTAAAAGCAGTGATCAATCAATATAGAGGTTGGATTCAGGAAGGCCTGTGTTTGATTCTTGGCATTGCTGCTTACCAAGTACCTTGACCAAGTTATTTAATCTCTCTAAGCCCCAGTTTCTACATGTGTAAAGTGCTATTTTTGTGAGCATTAAACAAGATAATGTAAATTAAGATCTGGCACATAGGAAGAGGTCAGTAAACAGTATAATATAACAACAATGCTAAATATACAGAAAATGTTGACCCCAAAAGTGGGGTACCTTTTAATTTGGAAACCTCTCTTGAGAAAATGGCTGACTTGGAAAGCTAACCTGCTAAGATCTACCATCATCAAATTAGTTGGTTTTCACTATTGACTGCCCAACAGAATCATTTGGGAGTTTTTAAAAACTAGCAATTCCCAGGCTCCACCCAGACCCAGTAAATTGGAATATCTACCTAACCTAGATGAGGACATGTTCTGGGAAGCTGAACTACTCAGATGTAATTTAAACTTTAGAAATTCTGGTATAATTGAGCTGCCTCCCCCATGAATACCTGAAATTCACAGACCTCAACTAGATTACAGGTAAACTCATGATACAGCTCATACAGTGCTAAAACCCCTCCAGGAAGTGGTCATTTTTCCCCTAAACCTGGGATTCTTAGATGTTCTAGATATTCCGAGAAAATTTCCATTTCAAATATGCCGGTGAATGTCTACATTTGAAGTTTGGAATTTATTGTCATCTAACTCAAACCTAAAGACAGAAATTGGGCTTAAACAATATACAAAGACAAGATTAATATCAGTAAATCATCTTGGTTTTATTATATAAATTTTATTTTTTTTTTATTATTCACCAGTACCCAATCGGACAGGACATGGAATAAAATAGAAAAAAAAAATCTTAAAGTTTTTTATTCTCAGTGTAAAATTAAGAATTTTTTTCTCAGTTTGATAAGGACATTTTACATTTAGGGGCTTTTGTTATTCTTGTATTTTAGTAATGATAAGGTCCAAATAACTAAATTACATGAAAGAAAAAAAGAGAAGTACATTAACACTTGACATGACTATTTCCATTTCAACTTTGAAAATATATTAATTATAATAACATTATTTTAGTGATAACTTTTGTATATTGACATAATTTTCACTGATCATGAGCCATTTTTATGATAGAGAACTATACCATTTTTCCAATGAAATTGCCATTGCCCAAAATATTGAACTTCGATATATCACTATTAATATCTAGAAATGACACATGGTACTAAGTAATATTATCATTTCACTTCAACACAAATGATTCTCACTAGGAATTAATATTCAAATTTGCCATTCAGAGATTCTAGACTCTGCTTCCTGTAGCATACTATGAATTAAATTTGCATAACTAAATATATCACTATCAATCAGCAAAAATCCCTATGTCATGTCTTAGCAAATTTTTCAAAATATACATTAGGAGGATGAAGCAGTTTGCTTCATAAATAAAGAAGTCTCCCACTAAAATAATAGAAAACGTAACATCCTATAATTACTACAACGGAAATTAATTTAATTTTAAAAAACAGGATAGGACATAAAAATAGCACCACAGAGTTCTTGTCCCAGATCTTTGTCTAATTAATAATGAGACTCTGGGGAGATCACTTAAATTATCTGGGCCTCCATTTTTCTCTGCCATCTCTAAAATCCTTTCAGGCTTCAGTATTCTTTAATTCTTTAATTACATGTGTTGTCGTGTTTATGATCAAAAGAACCAAAAGCTCATTTCCATGATGTAAAAAGGGAGTTTTTCTTTGGTTATGTGCTGATCTTTGACGTGGGAACTTCGGTCTGTTTGGCACTCATGTTTCTCCACTAGAATGAATAAACTTACCTCCTAGTACAAGTTATTGTACTGCAATTTGGGACAGCTTACTAGGGAAAAGCTTAAGTTTCTACAACAAAGAGACCCCAAAAATACAATGGCCTAAAAAATATGTGTTTCTCTTTCATGTATCAATCCAGCTGGCCTGGGGGGTGGGGCAGCTTTTTACCATAAAGTTATTCTGGCATCGAGTTTCTCTCTTCCTCATTACTCCTCCATCCCTCTATGGCTGTGGTCCCCAACCCCTAGGCCATGGACAGCACCCCAGGAGGTAAGCAGTGGCAAGCGAGTGAAGCTTCATCTGTATTTACAGCTGCTCCCCATTGCTGGCATCACCGCATAAGCTCCACCTCCTGTCAGATCATTAGCCGTATTAGATTCTCATAGGAGCACGAACCCTACTGTAAATTGTATATGCAAGGGATCTAGGCCGCATGCTCCTTATGAGAATCTAATGCCTGATGATCCGAGATGGAGCTGAGGCGGTGATGCTAGTGCTGGGGAGCAGCTGCAAATACAGATTATCATTAGCAGAGAGGTTTGACTGCACCATAAATGTAATGTGCTTGAATCATCCTGAAACCATCCCCTCGACCCTGGTCCATGGAAAAATTGTCTTCCACGAAGCCAGTTCCTGGCACCAAAAAGGTTCAGGACTGCTGCTCTAGGGGATTGTCCTCATCATAGTTTTGAAATTGAAAATCCCCTTAGTAAAATAGTTGTAGTTGCAAAACCTCCATTTCCAGGTGAAGAGAAATTCATAGAGGGTAAGTGACCTGTCCAGGATGATACAACTACTTGATGTTAGCATGAATCCAGTACTCTGTCAACTTCTGCAACATGCATCTTCCACCACTTCAAACTGTAACCAACCCTACTTAAGTAGAATGCCATGGAAAGAGCATTGATTTTAGAGTCAAGCAGACATTTGTTTGAATTCCATATTTCTCATTTTAGCAGGCAACATAAACCGCCATTTAGCTATAACATGGAGATAATTCTTATTTCATAGGGTAGAAGTATGAAATAACAAATAGAGGGGAAGAAGGAATTAATAGGCAGAGCCTAGAGGATTTTTAGGGCAGTGAATTTAGATACATGTCTTATACATTTGTCCAAACCCATAGACCATGCAACATCGAGAGTGAACCCTAATGTAAACTGTGGGCTTTGGGTGATTAGGATGTGTCAATGTAGATTTATCAATGGTAACAAATATACTACTCTTGTGGGGGATGTTTATAGTAGGGGAGTCTATGCATGTGCAAGGGCAGTGGATATATGGAAAATTCCTGAACCCAAAACTTCTCTAAAAAAATAAAATATTAAAAATATATATAATGTAAATAAACTTGCTTATTATAGAACTATACATACAGCAGATGCTTCATAATGTTCTTCTCCCTCCCTAACACAAATGTGAATAGAAATATCTCTCTGTGCACAAGTACTGAATCTTGTTGCCAAGACGTTCCACCATAAACTTAGCTCTTAAGCTAAGCCCTCTGAGCACTACAATGATGCTTGATGTTTACATAGTCCTCTCTGATTTCAAAACCACATTGCACATATTATTTTATTTGATGCAATACTGTGAGGCAGGTAGTGCCTGTAGAATCACCCTCATTTCATGACCACATGCAAACCACCGTATCCTATCTGTACTTCATAGCACTGCTACACACGTTACTCCACTGATGATCACGACTTTGTGAAGCGGGGAGAGCAGATAGTCATCGTCTTCATTTTATATAGATGAGGAGACCGAGTTTGAGAGATGTTAGTTCAATTTTTATCAGAATAGGGAGTTAAACTAACATACAGTTCATTCTCAAAAACTATTTTTTAAATGAAAAAAGTAAAGAGGTAAAGAGATAAATGTGTCTCTTGATTTCAATTACAAGTTTTATTCTGAAGTCTCAGAGAAAGCTACCTAACACAGTTAGGACAAGATCCTAATTTTTTTCTGCATATAAACTAATTTGTGCCCCACTGTGCTGTACCAGCAAGTATCCAAAAGATCAGAGTCACGGAAATCGGGGGTTACCAATTGCCAAATCATTTTCCTCAACTCTTTTCTCTGAAAAGACAGAGGACCACTTCCGTGACTGTGGTACCTGCCTGACTATCCTGTCGCTCTCTTCCCCGCCACTGCTACCTCACCAGTAAGTCTTTCATGAGTCAGCCCCACGAGGTGGAAGTGTTGGCCCACCACACCATGGTGGGGTGAGGAGTTTCATTGGGCCAGATAGCGCTCTTTCCTCTAGAACATACCAAACCTCTTAGTTCATTGGTGCTTGAACCCCATCACTAGAAACTCACTCTAATAGTAAGGAATGCTTTGGGCTGCAGGGGTCTGTTTAAAAAAACAAAGATAATAAAATATTAAGAGACTGCTGGCCTTGGTTCGGTGTCTCTAGGATAGCAGGTGCAAAAATGTGTCCATGATTTGCTTGGCCTTTCATCATGGCCATGTGATCACTGCTGCAGCTGCAGCCCTCACATCCCTTTCAAGACAAGACAAAGCTGGAGAGGGGAAAGGTGGGACCTGCAAGCATCTGCTTAACACATTGACTGCCACATTAGAAAAAATTTTTTTCCCTGGGGCCATGGTGTTTTATTAAAACAAATGATCATTCTAATTTGTTATTGTTTTATTGTTTTCTGTGCACGAATGGTATGCAACACAATCCACGTTTTTAGAATTAAATTTTCAATATTAATTGTAACAATAAGAACATCAACAAGTAAGATTTTCACAAACCAACTGCAGAGTTTTGCTTCAAGAGGTCCCGGGCTCAAAACTAGTGTGAGTTAAATACAACTCACATGGCAGTTAATGTGTTAACAACGTCTCCCCCTGGTCAGAATTCTGTCACATGGTTACTCTTACTTGTCAGCAAGGCTGATCACCTAATATTTGCTTATGTTAATCTTAGGGGAATAAAGTCTGCACATTCGGGTCATGGAGAACTTGCTTCATTTTTCTTTCTTCCTACTGCTTTTTTCAGTCAAAATAGAAAAATAAATTGAGAGAAGATTATAAAATTCTCTTCCTTCCCTGGATAAGACCCAATGACACTCTCCTAATAATTTATAAATTTCCTTGGTAAATAAGTATGTACTAATATGGAAAACATTCTAAAACGTTTTATATATACTCACATGCAACGCCTAGAAGATGACCTAGAAAGATATAAACCAAACTCTTGACAGTCGTAAACTGTGGGAAGGAAGATTAATTCCATTCACTTTATTTAGTTTATAATAACATATACATGTATTACTTGAATACATTCTTTTTAAGAAGATATAGACATAACAGCGTGGTTCAAGTGCAGTGGTGTTTACAACTAATTGATCACAACCAGTTACAGATTCCTTTGTTCCTTCTCCACTCCCACTGCTTCACTTGACTAGCCTTAAAAAAAAGAAGATATAGACAAAACAGTCTTTGGAAACCAAGTTCTTGATGTTTAGTTATCACCCATCTCCTTCATGAATATTTTGTCTCTATAAAAAAGATGTTTCTTTACAGGAGCTCTAAACACTCAGCCTCCATCTAAGCTATTTTAATGAAATTAATTTCTTAAACAATTTTTGTCCCTGTACTTTTGGATATTTAAAACCATAATTTAAATGGAACAAAACAAGCTTAATTATACCACGAACTAACATTAATTTCGTCTCCCTAGAAATAACATACAATGCATTAATAAGATTTATTCTGTGATGTTTAGTCAAGCTAATAAAGTGACATGCTTAAGTGTCACATGTACTACAGGAAGGAGAGTAATTATGTGTAATGAATCTATAAATTACACCAAAACACTG
>RJWJ010036017.1:0-16322 GCA_004363605.1 Indri indri
AGTTCGAGGTTGCTGTGAGCTAGGCTGACGCCACGGCACTCGCCCCAGGCAAGAGAGTGAGACTCTGTCTCAAAAAAAAAAAATAAAAAAAAAAAAAAAATAAATAAAAAATAAAAGAAGGCCGGCACGGTGGCTCACGCCTGTAATCCTAGCACTCTGGGAGGCTGAGGTGGGAGGATCACTCAAGATCAGGAGTTCAAGACCAGCCTGAGCAAGAGTGAGACCCTATCTCTACTAAAAATAGAAAGAAATTAGCTGGACAACTAAAAATATATAGAAAAAATTAGCTGGACAACTAAAAATATATAGAAAAAATTAGCCGGGCATGGTGGCACATGCCTGTAGTCCCAGCTACTTGGGAGGCTGAGGCAGAAGGATTGCTTGAGCCCAGGAGTTTGAGGTTACTGTGAGGTAGCCTGATGCCATGGCACTGTAGCCCAGGTAACACAGCAAGATTCTCAAAAAAAAAAAAAAAAAAAGTTAAAAATTAAAAAAAAATAAAAAGTAAAAGAAGACAGGGGAAAGAGGGATTGTTCAGTAAATGAAGTTGAGAGAACACAATACCTATATGAGAAAACAAAATCAAGATGCATACAAAAAATGTAGATTCATATTACCCCTAACACTCTCCCACCCCAAAAATTACAGATGGATTTTTTTTTTTTTTTTTTTTTTTTTTTTGAGACAGAGTCTCACTCTCTTGCCTGGGGCGAGTGCCATGGCATCAGCCTAGCTCACAGCAACCTCAAACTCCTGGGCTAGAGCAATCCTACTGTCTCAGCCTCCCGAGTAGCTGGGACTACAGGCATGTGCCACCATGCCCGGCTAATTTTTTTTCTCTATATATATTTTAGCTGTCCAATTAATTTTCTTTCTATTTTTGGTAGAGACGGGGTCTCGCTCTTGCTCAGGCTGGTCTCGAACTCCTGAGCTCAGAACGATCCGCCCGCCTCGGCCCCCCAGAGTGCTAGGATTACAGGCGTGAGCCACCGTGCCCGGCAGGATATTTTTTTAAATATAAAAAATGAAACCACCAAACCACTGTTTCTTAGGTTAAGTTTACTGGTGTTTATTATTGTCCCCAATAGCCTACATACACATATATTCTTTTGTATATGCCAAATATTTTATAATTTTTTAAAGTGAAACCATAACAGTATTAGAGGAATACTAAAACTTTTTCAAATCATGGATTGAGGAAGCTCTTTCTAACATGACAGGAAACCCAGAAGCCATAAAGGAAAAAACACCAATAAATTGTACTACACAAATACTTTACATCTCTATAAAGCATGAAAATGCCATAGCAATGCAAGAAGCAGACAAACTGGGGGAAAATATTTTCAACACCTATAAGCAAGGGCTACCTTCCTTACTAAAAAGAGTTCTTACAAATCTGTAAGAAAAAAACTCAAAAGAAAAACGGACACAATATATGAACAAAAAGGTCAAAAAAAGTGTTCAATAAACATGATATAATCATAATGAATATATGCAAATTAAAATCATCTCTTAGATTAGGAATCTTTTTTTTTACTTCACAATATCTAGTATTGATAAAGATATGGGAAAACAGACTCTCTGATTCACTGTTGGTAAGAATGTAATTGTTTCATTTTTTAGACTACAATTTGACACTATCTATCAAAATGTTAAATATCCACAAACTTTGTTAAATATCCCAACGATTCTGCTACTAGAAAGCCATTCTTTTGATTTCTACAAAGAATCTTGCATAAGTGTACAAAGATATCCACAAAAGGCTTGCAACATTATTTATAGTAGTAAAAACTGGAAAAACCCAAACATCCACCAGCAAAGAATGTTTAAATAAATTATAGTACAAACATGTGATACTTTGGAGCTTTCAAAAAGAATTTGGTAAATCTGGATGGATAAAGAATGATACCCACGGTTCAGAGTTCAATGAAAAAAGCAAGTCACACAACAAGCATGCAAAGTATAATTCTATTTGCATTTTTTTAAAAGGACAAATTTGTCTACACTTGAAAAATGTCTAGAAGCATATCCCCCAAGAAACTGTTTACACTGAGCCCACTGGGTCTGGAACCAAGAATGAGGAGAGAACAGGAGACTGACTTTTGATTTCATTAGACTCTGTTCCATTCGATTTTTTTTTCTTTTCATATCAAGCATGGATAATTTTCATAATTAAAAAAAAAGAATTCAAGTTCTTTGAACATATGGCTGGTAACTAGCCTTCATAATTCACCAGAAGTACTCAAGCTTTAGAACATGTAAATTATTTTCCCCTAAAATGCCTTAAGCAGAACTAGGGTGCTGTAGCAAACCTTGTAACAGACTGAAGCTTGTTTCTAGGCATTTTCTGTGAAATTGGCTTCCAAGTTTATGTAGTGCAAATACAAGCCAATAATGAGCTGCAGCTATCTCCCGTTGCACTTTTTCAGGTTGAGCAGCGAGCGGCACATCTTTCTTCCCACTGTTGTACCTCTGCCAGTGCTTAGCTCACCTTGCATTTACCCGCAACAGGTTTTCACTTTATAATTTACTGCAATCAGAATTTCTCCTTCTCTAAGTCAGGCCAGGTAAGTAACCTCCGGTAGCTTTGGAAAGTCCTGGCATGAAATCGGAATGGAGAAATGGGTGACATTGGGCTTATTTCTGGGCATATATCCAGTTGTAAGCACACACGGAGGTGAAACAGCTCTTCAAAACAAAGAATCAAAAATCAGAAACCCATTTCCTTTGTTTGGATGTGAGTCACTGTGGATTAGCAATTAAGGTTCCCAATTCAACTCCAGACTCTATGCAATTTTATTTCAACCAAGGTGAAAGTGGATCTGTTTACCAACACACTTACGGGGTAGATCTCAAAGAAACCCTGCTTCACCGAACCACATCAGGTTTAGTGGGGTGACGCTCTTCCCTTTGAGTCACACTTAGTCAATGCCACAGCATGTCGTCTGGGGCACTAGGATGCCCTTTGGATGAGATCTAAACCCAACATCTGACTCCTGACCACTTGTGGTTATTAAAAGTCTCACAGGGCTTGTGAAAGAATTAAGGGGAGGAGATGCTGACTTTCATTGTCTTGGCCAAATTCCAAGTTTGATAATTAGGAGTCCTCCTTCCACCGTCTTCCTGCTGTTTCACTGAGACGTGCTATTCCACACTTCCTGTTATACACAGCTGTCCACTGTTAACCGAGAGCCAAAGAGCCAGCAAATTCCACCCTGGGGGAAGCTGCATTTCAAGATACACATTTTCTCCACATCTACTGGTAAATTACTTAGATTCACCTTGAAGGAAAGGTGGTGTTTTTTAGGAATAGGAAGGGCATAATACTGGGGAGTTAAAAACTATCCCCAAACCCTATTTTGTCTAAATGCCAAACCAACAAGACTTACATTGATCACAAAAGGGCCCTCGGAGGGAGGGGTCTCCTCACCGAAGAAAATGTATTTTAGATTCTTAAATTGTATTTGGGGGATCCAGAATTTGATCTTATAACATTGATGTGGCAGGTGCTATTTATTCAGTGCAAGGAATCTTTACAAACGGAACAAAGAGGCAAATAACTCTATAGCCCAGGGGAAACAGCGAAATTCACATCTGCCATCCAAGCTTCCATGTCCCTACTGACATGCCTGGGACACTCACTTTAGTGCATCCCTTCTTTTTGCTCAACCTTTAAGGAACCTTAATTTCGAAATGTCTTCATCCCTGTTTCTCTCAACCCCAAATGTCTCCTTCTAATATACTCCAACTTCCGGAATAAATTCTGCTACATTCACTTTTTTTAATGCTAAAAAGAGCATTTTAACTTGGAAGCAACCAAGATGTGCTTCCATAGGTGAACAGATAAACTGTGATATAATCATGCAATGGAATATTATTCAGCACTAAAAAGGGATGAGCTATCAAGCCATGAAAAGGCATTGAGGAACCCCAAAAGCATATTACTAAGTGAAAGAAACCAATCTGTGTGCGATTCCAACTGTTCGACGTTGTGGGAAAGGCAAAATTATGTCTGGAAATGACATTCTGGAAAAGGCAGTAAAGAGATTAGTGGTTGCCAGGGGTTTGGGGGAAGGGAGGGAAAGATGACTAGGTAGAACACAGGGGCTTTGGGGGGCGGCAAACTATTATTCTGTATGATACTGTATTGGTGAATATATGTCACTATACATTTGTCAAATCCTACAGAATGTACAGCACTAAGAGTGAACTCTAATATAAACTACGGACTTTAGTTAATAATAAGGTATCGATACTGGCTCATTGGTCATAACAAATGTCCCACACTAATACAAGATGTCAATGTTAGGGGAAGCTGGGGAGAGGGAACAGGGTATGTGGGAACTCTGCACTTTCTACTCAGTTTTACTGTGAACCTAAAACTGCTCTAAAAAACATAAAGTCTATTAACCAAACAGGAAAAATAAAGAGCATTTAGTTCTGTTCTTTGTGTTGTCAGGAAGAGAGACTCACTGAGCATCTCAAGCAACAGGAGATTTGTCATGAGGATGTTCCTACACGGAAGCCCAGGCAAAGCTGAACAATCCAGCATCAGGAAAAGAGGGGTCTAGAAGCAGGGCCTCAGGAAGCCAAATGAGACTGGCATCACACTGACTAGTTTCACTTTCAAATTCATGACCACAAACCTCAAATGGACTCTTCACACCCCTTGGCCCCAGGAAGGCCGGGACCCTGGCTCTCTCCCCAGCATTCTTGTCACGGGTTCCCTGTCCCCCCCTCTGTCCCCCCAGCTGGCCTCCTCACCCTTTACCAGATAACTTTTCTTCACTTTACTGTCTCATAATTTCAACTCGCTCATAATTGTGGCTTGCATGTGGCCTCTCATGGCTCCTTTGGCTGGGCTTTCTGTAGCTTGTGACTTATCAGCTTCAGCTGCTTCTGCCGACAGCCTCGTGACTTCAGTATTTCCTAGTTAAAATTCATAAGAGGGAGAAACCTAGTTGGCTAAGTTCATCATTTTAGGCCCTGCCCGGTCCTGGTCACTAATGGATGTCACGTGGTACAAAGCCAGACAGCTTCAGGGCAGCTGCTTCCCCAGACTCTGGCAGGGGCAGCTTCTCTGCCAAAGGGGTGGCAGGTCTCCTGATGTGCCGCACAAATACGGTATCCACCCATTATCCACAGGGATATGTTCTGAGACCCCCAGGGCATGCCTGAAACCTCAGATAGTACTGAACCCTATATGTACTGTTTTTTCCTATACATACATAGGATACATACATAGGATTTTTTCCTATACATACATAGAATTTCATATACATACATATGATAAATTTCATTTATAAATTAGACACAATAAGAGATTAAGAATAAACATATAGAATAATTATATAAAAGCAATATACTGTAATTAAAGTTATGTGAATGTGGTCTCTCTCTCTCTCTCAAAACATCTTATTGCACTGTACGCACCTACATGGCAGTTGGCAGTTGACCCTGGGGGGGGCAGTTGACCCCAAAGCCTCAGAAATCAAAACCACCGATAAGGGGTTAATACCGTAATGTGCTTTTGGAATGGGTGGTATCAAAAAAAATGACAAGAGTAAAAGTGAACTTCCACAAGTAAGTATTTTATTTTTTGAAAGCCCAGACATTGCAATCATTATATTTTTTATAATAACCTTTTCAATGGACATTTGTCCTTTTTTATAGAGAAGACCCCCCAAAGAGGCAGCAGATCACAAATTGCAGAATGTTCCTGTTCTCTTGACCAGTAAAAATTCTATAAGAACAATCCCTGAAACACAGTGCCCCAGCCCCTGGCAGCTGTCATTCCACTTTCTGTTCCTATGAGTTTGCTCTGGACACCACATACAAATGAACTCACGCAGTACTTGTCTTTGTGTGACTGGCTTATCTCACTTAACGTAATGTCCTTATATGAGTTCACTAAGGACTGCCATAACAAAATACCACAGTCTGGGTGGCTTCAACAACAGAAATTTATTTCCTCACAGTTCTGGAGGCTGCAAGTTTAAAAAAATCAAGGTGCCAGCAGGGTTGGCTTCTCGTAAGGCCTCTCTCCGTGGCCTGCGCTCGGCTGCCTTCTCGCTGTGTCCTCACGTGGCCTTTTCTCTGTGCACAAGCACCCTGGTGACTCTTCCTCCTTTTATAAATACATCAGCCCCCTCAGTTTAGGGCGTTACTCTAATGACCTCATTTAACCTTAATTATCTCTTTAAAGGCCCTCTCTCCAAACACAGTCGAACTTGGGGTTAGTGCTTCAACGTACGGATTTTGAGGAAACAGTTTGGTCCATAACAGCGCTCAAGTTTCATCCATGTTGTACCATGTATCGGAACGTCTTTCCTTTGCACGGCTAAATATTATTCCATTGGGCAGATATACTACATTTTGTCTACCCCTTCCTCCGCTGATGTGCATTTGGGTTGCTTCCACTTTTTGGCTAATGTGAATATCACCGCTGCGAACACAGGTGTAAAAATATCTCTTGGAGGCTCTGCTTTCAATTCTTTCACGTATATACCCAGGAGTGGTATTCCTGGGTTACATGGTAATTCTATTTTTAATTTTTTGTAGAGCCGCCACACTGTTTTCCACAGCAGCTGCACTATTTCACATTCTCACCACCAGTGCACAAGGATTCCAGTCTCTCTACATCTTCACCAATACTTGTCATTTTCTGTGTGTTTTTTATCAAAAAGCAACCATCCTAGTGGGTATGAGGTGATATCAACAACCTAGCCTCTTGAACTTGAACTTCTCTCCTCCAGTGATCTTAGTCTCTTACTTTTACTCTAAACCTTGTATTTTAAAAACCTGCAACTCCTGTTTAATTCCAAGGGCAGCATCGCAGCCTCCAAACACCTGCTTCTAGCTGCTTTGTCATTCCTCCATTACCCCAATTCCACCAGTGCTTTCAGTCCAGTGGGAGGACAGCTAATCCATTGGTCCTACTACCTTTTCACTTTTCAGGACTGTCCTTAAATTCAGAGGGACTCACCCTTCGTGAATCTAAAGAGGTGACCTAAATAAACAATCAATGCTCGTTTCTACTTGCTCATTTCTTTCTCCTTAACCACTTTTTTTTTTTTTTTTTTTGGAAATAGGTCTCACTGTCACCCAGGCTAGAGTGCAGTGGCATCATCATAGCTCACTGCAACCTCAAACTCCTGGGCTCAGGTGATCCTCCTGCCTCAGCCTCCTGAGTATCTGGGACTACAGGCACGTGCCACCACATTTGGCTAATTATTTTATTTTTTGTAGAGATGGGGTCTCGGAATGTTGCTCAGGCTGGTCTTGAACTCCTGGCCTCAAACAATCCTCCTGCCTCAGCTTCCCAATGTGTTAGGATTACAGGCATGAGCCACCAAGCCTGGATTTTTTTTTTTTTTTTTTTTTTTTTTAGAGATGGGGTCTGGCTACATCACCCAGGGTGGTCTTGAACTCCTAGCCTCAAGTGATCCTCCCATCTCAGCCTCCCAAGTAGCTGGGACTACAGACAGACACGAGCCATCATGCCCAGCTTTCTTAACGACATTTTAAGCTGCTTGAATTAATATGACAGAACAAAAAATAACCACTTAGCTAAGGTCACTAAAATATAATACATCAAATCAATTCCTCTTATCTGTGTAAAATAAGTGTTTTGTCCTATAATGTTTACATTAACTAACTTTTACACAGAGTAAAATAGACAAATAAATATTAAGTATACAAAGGTATAGGCACTGTTTTATAATAACTTTAAATATTTCCTTAGAACATGTGGTTAGAGCATTATACATAATGGTCTGTATCTGTGGTTTGTGAAGAATTCTCCTTGTAAAGGCAAATCCTTGGCTTCCTAAGATAAATGTGAATTAGTCCTAATGTCATATCACCAGTGACTCCATGTCCTCCTTCTCCTTCTCCCGTTTACATTCTGTGGTCAATCACAGTCCTCTCTCCTTTATATACACCCTCTCACTTCCTAATACTCCCTGGGCAAAACCACAACCTCGGTGATAATTTCAACTTGCTGCCTACTAGGCACCTGCACCTGTCCAGCCAAATGAGGCTGGCATCACGCTGACTAGTTTCACTTTCAAATTCATGACCACAAACCTCAAATGGACTCTTCACGCCCCTCGGCAATCAGACAACACTTACCCAGGTTAATTTCTCTCCTATTTTTCCAGCCAGTTATTTCACGACCTCTGTTTTCTGCTCGAACCTCCACCACTTCCTGCCTTGCCCTCACTCTCAGGTGATGGCTTTCTTCCGAGTTCACTGTGAATATTGACACAATCAGCAGAGAAATTGCATAAGCTCCCCGCTCCCCGCTCCAGCCCGTCCTTCTCTAAGTCCCCACATGCTGGCTTCCTGCCCACCATCACAGATGAATTATCTCCGCGCCTATCGAAGCCCAGCCCTCTGCTTGTGCACTTGATCCCGTCTCCTCTCATTACTCAAGGATATCATCAGAAATTCTCTCTGCTACATCCGTTTTGCTCTCTGCTGGCTCATTCCCGTTAGAATATAAATGTTTCTTTCTTCCCTCTTAATTACACGGTACATATTATCTGCTGCCCCATTTCTTTGCTCTCTTTTGCAGCAAAATGCCTTTTAAAGAATGATCTGGATTTACTGTCTCCAATCCCTCTTCCCTCTTCTCTTTTAAATCCACTCCAATCTCACTTTGACTCAACTTCTCCACCAAACTTTTCCTATCAATATCCTTAATGAGCTCTATGTTGCTAAAAAGAAAAGCCAATTCTCAGTCCTCCATTTTCTTGGTCTTTTGGCAGCGTTGCATACAGTTGATTATTATTGCTACTTCCTTGCCAACTCTTTTAACAATTCTTTCTTTTCTTCTCAGCCTCTTAACGTCGGAACCCCCAGCTCAGTCCTTGATCTTTTCTACCTATACTCAGTACCTTGTTGATTTCATTCACTCTCATTTCTTCAAAGACCATCCAATTGCTAATGATTCTCAAATTTACATCTCCAACCCAGATGTCCCCCGTGAACCCCAGACCCATATACCCAACAGCCAACTCAACATCTCCTCTTGGATGTCTAATAGGAAAGTCAAATTTAACACGGCCAAAACTAAGCACCTGCTTCACCTGAGGTCTTTGCTACCTCAGTAAATGGCAACTCCAGCCTTCCAGTTGCTCAGACTAAAGGCTACAAGCCCCTCATGTTCAAGTCCAATCTATCAGAAAACCCCGTTGGCCAGAAACCGACTGCTTCTCACCACCTACCACTACCGGCCTCGTCCAAGTCACCATCTTCTCTTGCCTAGATTATCACAAGAGCCTCCTAATCACTGGCCTCCCTGCTTCTACTCTATTCTACTCTTGTCCTTCCATGGTCCCTTTTCAACACGACAGGCCATGATCATTTTAAAGAACAAGTTAGATCACGTCATTCTTCAGTTCAAAACCTGATAACGGCTCTGTATTAGTCAAGAGGATCCAGGTCATGCTGTGGCAACAAGTCCCCAACATTTCAGTGACATTTCTTTCTCACGGGCCACATCCATCTTCTCAGGCAGGTTGTGGCCCTGCTCATTGCACCTCCGCAGGGACTTGGGATTTCAGCCAGAATGCCTTTTTTTTTTTTTCTTTTGCAGACAGGGTCTTGCTCGGTTGCCCAGACTGGAGTGCAGCAGCACAACCATAGCTCACTGCAGCCTCAAATTCCTGGGCTCAAGGGATCCTCCTGCCTCGGCCTCACAAAGCGCTGGGACTACAAGTGCTCACCACAACACCCGGCTAATTTTTATTTTTGTAGAGTCGGGGCCTCTCTATGTTGCCAAGGTTGGTCTCAAACTCCTGGCCTCAAACAATCCTCCCACCTCGGCCTGCCACAGTGCTGGGATTACAGGCGTGAGCCCTGTGCCCAGCTTATCAGGACACTATTTTGAATCCTTCTAATCACCTTGGCAGAGGGGTAGAAAGGGCAAGAAGATGTATCACTGGTAATTAAATGTTCCTAAAGTGAATTCTCAGAACACAGTAACCATAACTAGTCATATGGCCTGATACATCCTTAAGAAAGACAAAAAGTGTTGTCCTGCTCTGTGTTCAGAGGGTAGAGAGCCAGAAACACTTCGTCAGCTGCACTGTGGACCACCACATGCTGCCACTGGTGCTCTGAATAAAAGCGAAGTTCTCGCAGTGGCCTGGGACACCCTGCGTTAGCAGCCCTCAGCCTCCCCTCTGGACTTCATCTGCTCTCTCCCAGGTACGATCGTACCTGAGAGCTTATTCCTCTGCCTGGACTGCCCTTCCCTGCACATAGCTACATGATTAATTCCCTCACTTCCTACCCTGTGACCACTTCATTTAAAATTACAACCCACCCCCTCTCCATACTCTGTCCTCACCCCCAC
Source organism: Indri indri (assembly GCA_004363605.1). Lineage (NCBI taxonomy): Eukaryota > Metazoa > Chordata > Mammalia > Primates > Indriidae > Indri > Indri indri. The sequence continues at coordinate 10,364 of RJWJ010036017.1, forward strand.
TTCACCCTCCATGCACACCTGGATGCATATTTCACCAGGGCAGGTAGGGTAGGTGCTTTGTCTGTTTGTCCACTGGTGTATCCTGCTGGCCCAGATCAGGATCTGGCACACAGTAGGGGCTCAGGAAGTATTGGTTGAATGAATCAACCTCTGTAATAGTCAGGAAAATACAAATTAAACCCACAAAATAGCATTTCATGCCAGATAGAATTTACAGATCTGACAATAGCAAACCCTGATAGAGATTTAGGGAAATGAAAATCTCCTGCACTGCCAGAGAGAATGCACATTGGTGCAACCACTTTGGAGAGCAATTTGACACTCAGTAGTGAAGTCGAAGAAAAGCATGCACTGTTTTATTCAGCAATTCCACTTCTCAGTATTGACCTTGAAGAAACTCTTCCATATGTGCCCAAGGAGACATGCACAAAGGTGTGCCTAACAGAGTTGTTTATAACAGAAAAAAAATCCCCCCAAAAGACTGGAATTTCCATTAGCGGGACAATTGATAAATAATTTGTAATATACAAGGGAATATCACACAGCAGCTGAAATGAGTGAATTTAATTTATTAATACACATATTGCCTTCCGGTTTCTGGTCTAGCATGTAAGGAGTTTGGAAGTAACTTCCATCCACACAAGAAAAAAAGCTGAATAAACTGAAAATCAATAACTTTTCTTAGATCCATCAGAGAAGTGAGGTTATAGGCAAATTGCTGACCCCAAATGTGGAGAGGCAGGTCGGCAGACACAGAGAATCACATCTTACCTGAGCAGGAACCGTGGTGGGGCTCAGTCTAGGGTAAGAAAACCTACACAGTAATCGCCAAATTGCCAGGGGCTCAGTGTGGCCAAGTTTGAGAGTTGAGAACTCCAGGGGCGCAGTGTTAGAGGAGTCCTCACGATTTTGTGAGCTGAACCTCTGGGAGCCCCACCAGGTTCTCACAGTGAACACCTGGAGAAAAACCCCCTCATGCTTCCAGCAGGGGGAGGGGAAAATTAGCCATTTGGGAATCCACCCAAAGTGCACTGTTCTTAACAAGGCCTGCCCTCAAAAGAAACTATAGCCACATACTGCATAATGATACTTTGGTCAATGGTGGACCAGGTACATGATGGTGATCCCATAAGATTATAATCCTGTATTTTTACTGTACCTTTTCTATATTTAGGTATGTTTAGATACACAAATACCATTGTGTTAACAATCGCCTGCAGTGTTGAGTACAGTAACATGTTGTGCAGGTTTGTAGCCTGGGTGCAACAGACTATGCCATACGGCCTAGGTGTACAGTAGGCTGTACCATCTAGCTTTGTGTAACTACACTCTATGTTGTTCACACAATGACAAAATCACCTAAAGACACATTTCTCAGAATGTATCCTGGTCATTAAGTGACACATAACTGTATCTCACCAGAGCCTAACTGATCTGGGGAAGTGGAAACACCCAACTCCAACCCCCCTAAGCCCACATATGGGGGAAGGGAAATAACCAACTGCAGCCCCCTCTAGCCTTCCTGTGTCACCCAAGGGTGTGGGAGGACTGAGAAGTGCAAGTAAAGGTAACAGCCCAAGGCACAGGCTCACTAGGAGACTGAGATCTGGCCAATCTGGTGGCTCACACCTGCAATTCCAGCACATTGGGAGGCCGAGGCAGGAGGATCACTTGAGGACAGGAGTTTGAGAACAGCCTGGGCAACACAGCAAGACCCCATCTCTACAAAAAATTTCAAAAGACTGAGATCTGATCAAAGGCCTAAGAACACTTCCCCTCCCCGCCCCCACTTACCACCACATTACTAAAGGCCTAGTTATTAATATCACAGTTCCTTCTACCCAGTACGTCACATCCAGCTCTCAACAAAAAGTTACAGAGCTCACTAAAAGTGAAGAAGCAGTGTGAAGAGACAGAGCAAGCATCAGCTCCAGACTCAGATATGGCAGGGATGCTGGAATTGTCAGACCAAAAATTTTAAATAACTATGATTAATATGCTCTGGGCTTTAATGGAAAAAGTATTAATAGATGACGCACAAAACAAATGGCCGATGTAAGCACACAGATAAAAATTCTAAAGAAGAATCAAAAAGAAATGATAGAGATTAAACACTGTAACAGAAATGAGGAATGGCTCTATGGGCTCATTAGGAGACTGGACATGGCTGAGGAAAGAATCGTGAGCTTGAAGATATGCCAATAAAAACACCCCAAACTGAAAAGCCAAGAGAAAAGAGACTGAAAAAATGAAACAGAATAGCCAAGAACCATGGGGTAATTGCAAAAGGTGTGGAACATATATGTAATGGGAATGGAAGGAGAAGAAAGAGAGAAAGGAACAGAAGAAATATTTGAAGCAATAATTACTGAGACTTTCCCAAAATTAATATCAGACACCAAATCATGGATCCAGGAAGCTCAGAGACCACCAAGCAGGATAAATGCCAGGAAATCTATGGAGAGGCGTATCATATTCACATTGCAGAAAATCAAAGACAAAGAAAAAAATATTGAAAGAAGCCAAGAAGTTGTGTGTGTGTGTGGGGGGGACTTTCCTATAGAGGAGCAAAGATTAGCATTACACTGGACTTTTCCTAATAAACCATGCAAGCAAGAAGAAAGTGGAGTGAAATATCTAGTGTTGAAAGAAAAAACTCACCAATCTAAAATTCTGTATCTAGTAGAATTATCCTTCAAAAGTAAAGGAGAACTAAAGAATTTCTCAGACAAGCAAAAATTGAGGGAATTTGTTGCTACGAGACCTACCTTACAAGAAATGTTAAAAGAAGTTCTTAAGAGAGATGAAAAATGACATTAGTCAGAAACTCAGAAATACATGAAGGAAGAATATTAGAGAAGAAGTAAGTGAAGATAAAATAATTTACATGTGGTGGTACAAAAGAAAATCTAAGAAACAATGTTGAAGGGAAAACGTAATATGCAAAAAGACATTTATAGAATGACACCATTTAGAAGAATTATTAAAACACACTGAACAGTGACTATATATATTATTAATATATGGATACATAGACAGATAGTAAAAATTTAAAAATATGCACTAAAAAGAGTCAAACCAACTTCAGGATAGGTCGCCCCTGGGGAGGGTGGCAGGATGTGACATGAGAACTTTTTAGCTATAGTTGTATTATTTTCTTTCTTTAGAAAATATCTGAGGAAAATATAAAAAAAAAGATCATTTTCAAAATCTATTATTTTTGTACTTGTTAATGAAAAGTTAGTAAAATATTCAAGAAAACAGTAGCCACAGAATCCTTCTATTATAATGTTACAAAAACCCACTTTCTCTCCCCTCCATATTTTTAAAGACAAATCCCTGGCACTCAATTTGCAGAGACCTTTTCACCAGCAGAGAGAAGCTCAGCAACGTTCAAGAAGGGACAGGTGCCCTTTACCCGGTAAACAAGGTTCCGCTTGCTTTGCATAGCGTCTCATATTCTCGGAGCTGAGTTTAATGGGAGTTAAGATCCAGTTTAGAAAACAGCTCTTTGAAATCTACCCCTGCTCAGCGGGGAGAAAATTTTCTTTTGCCTTTAATGCCAATGCGGAAGCTCTGGGGTCTGCGCTTCTAGTCGGACCTGCCGGGACTGTCGACAGCTGATACCTTCAGTTTATATCGCACCCTTTTTTTAAAAAATTGATATTTTGATTCTTAGAGGACAAACATAAACATCTGCAAATCAATAAAATGGTCTTCACGGAAGTAAAGAAGAAATGACATAGAAATCGTCCCTTTCAGTCAAGGCTCTTAGTGCTGTTCTAGATCTGTAAGAAGGAATAAACATACAAATACCATTAAACACAAAGGTGAGAAAAATGTAAAGTGAGGAACAGAGGCCAAGTATTTAGAATTCATTAAAATGTACCTCAGAATCTTACCATGTTTCCTCAGGGCAGAAGCCTCAAAATCATCTAGTCAGACATTTTGGTCTCAGGATCTTAAACATTACTGATGAATGACACAGGTTGGATTTTGTCCCCCCAAAAAGCTATGGTGAAGTCCTAACCCCTGGTACCTCAGAATGTGACCTTGCTTGGAAATAAGGTCATTGGGGAGGTAATTGGCTAAGAGGAGATCACGCTGGAGCAGGGGCCCTAGTCCGGGACGGCTGCGTGCACACAGAGAGCCTCGGGGAGAAGTCGCGTGAGCATGGAGGCAGAGATCTGCGTGACACCTGCAAGCCAAGGGAGACCACGGATCGACGGCTGTCACCAGAAGCTGGGAGAGAGGCATGGGACAGATTTTCTCTCCGAGCCCTCGGATGGAACCAACCCACCGACACCTTGATTTTGGACGTCCAGCCTCCAAAACCGTGAGACAATAAATCCCTGTTGTTTTAAGTCACCCAGCTTGTGGTATTTTGTTACAGTAGCCTTAGGAAACTAATCCCACAACCCAAAGAGCTTTTGTTTAGATGAAATATATCTCCTAATATTTATCATATGAATTGTCTTTGAAACGTAAGAATAAACGAGCGCAGGTTCTGTGAGCTGTGGGGGCAATGGCATCCCCTCAGGTCATTTAGCCTCTGGGCGACTCCACCGTACACTCTGGACAGGATGAGAGGGAAAAAGGCAAGTAACGCCATGGCGTTATCATGAAATTGGTTTTGACCTCACAGACTTGGAAAAAGGGTCCCCAAACCTCACGTTGACAACGGCTGATGAACCCAAATCAGACTCAGCGACGGCAAATGGCTTGCCCTAGTGGGGGCCTAACTCGAGTCCTGGCTTCCTGACTTGTGGGGGCTGCTGGAATCACAGAGCCTCAGGAGGAATGTTGAGGGGAGAAGGGAGGCAAGTGCCTAGTGTGAAGCCAACTGGTGAGTCTTGCCCAGATGCTGCTCTGGACTTTGTTACATCGTTAAGCATAGGTCCTTTAAATTGGCTTGTGCACAGCGCTCATTCATTTAATTAAATTAATTTATTTACTTTGAGACGGAGTCTCACTCTGTCGCTCGCCCAGGCTGGAGCGCAGTGGTGTGATCACAGCTCACTGCAACCTCCAAAATCCTGGGCTAAAGTGATCCCTCCTGCCTCACCCTCCTGAGTAGCTGGGACTACAGGTGTGCGCCACCACACCCAGCTAGTTTTTCTCATTTTTTGGAGAGATGGGGTCTTGTTTTGTTGCCCAGGCTGGTCTTGAGCTTCCAGCCTCAAGCAGTCCTCCTGTCTTGGCTTCCCAAAGTGCTGGGATTACAGGCGTGAGCCACCGTGCCTGTCCTCATTTCTTTTAAAAAGTGATTTTAAAGAGTGTGAACACATTTCAAAAGACCCTCTTTTCCTAACATCTAAGACAAGGTTTCTGATTCTGATTCCAAGGGCTCCTTGGGTGCCCACGAACCCCTGGAAATTATAAGAAGGAAATGTGAGTGTGTGTATGTGCACCTGACACACACATTTTGCGGGGAAGGCAGGGCCACAGCTCTCCTCAGGTTTTCAAAGGGAGTCCATGACTCAGAAGAAGGTTACAAACCGCCGCTGAGGGCAAGGTCACCAGGGAGTGGCTGCCTTAGAGGCTTCGTCTCTCCACGGTGTGTGGATGTGGGGCTCTGGCCGCTCCTTCCTCTTCTGCTGGGAGGATGAGTTCTGCACAGCTCTCGGCCTGGTCTGCTCGCCCCTCCACTGGCTCACGACATGAAAACAGATGTTCACGAAACAGCCCATTCATTAAAAAATCACATGAAGAATGACCTCCGCCTGTGGTAGTCATTAAATAACAGAATAATTCAGGGCAGGAGGGGTAGGGAGGGGGTCTCAAGATGCATAGAGCTCGTTTGTCTTCTTGTCCTCTCAGTTTGGCCCAGAAAGACCAAATGTTCATAGAAATATGAACCCTGTAACAATAGCACTTAAAATTCCAAATATTTTAATACTTGAACATATAGTGGATGGATCTTATTGGACTAAACTCAGATCTAGGTGACTAAAGTGAG
>RJWJ010036018.1:0-16288 GCA_004363605.1 Indri indri
CTGCACAGTGACCAGTTAATAATAACGTATTGTATATTTCAAAACTGCTAAAATAGATTCTTGTTTTGTTTTGAGATAGGGTCTTGCTGCATTGCCTAGGCTGGTTGTGAACTCCTCAGCTCAAGGTACCTTCCTGCCTCAGCCTCCCAAGTAGCTGGGACTACAGGTGTACAGCACCACACCTGGCTCAAATAGACTTTTAATGGACCAATTCTTTTAAAATAACGTCTAGTCATGTTGTCCTTATCAAAACCATTCAACTGCCATTATTTTACCTAGAAGAAATGCCCAAGTCATCACAAGACCTAAGATGCCTTTAACATAGACTTGCTTTTAGCTGCCAGTCTGGCTTTCTCTTCCATTACGTTCCCTTGCTCACTCAGCTCAAATCACACCACCTGCCTTGTTATACATATGCTCCCCGGGATGCTCTGCTCTAGGCCTTTGTGTTTACTGTTCTCTCTTCCTGCAATGCCTTTTCCCGGATGACTATATTGTCGGCATGCTCACTTCTGCAGAGCCTGAGACCACCCAATCTCTAAATAGCTCTCCTGGCATCTTGAAACTTTGCTTTATTATCCTTCCTAACATCATCACCTGCCGTATTTTATGTTTGTTGGTTTATTATCCATCTCCCCTTTCTACAATGAAAACCTGAAAGCAGGTACTTTGCCTGTTCACTCCTCTATGCCTAATAGTTAGCACACCACTTTTCACAGTGTTAGGGTTCAATAATTATTTGCTGAATGACTGAGTGTACTAATTCATCTAATCCTTCAAACTACTCTGTGATTTTTCCCAAAGTCATCCCATTAGGAAATGGTGAGACTGAAAGATGAACCCATGCAGTCTGGATCCAGATCTCACACTTTTAATCACAACATATTTAGAAGCAAAATTTAAAACCTCATAAAAATTTTCAGTCATCCAGATTTTATGGAAGCATACTAATGTGGTCAAGAAAACAGCTAAAACATCATTAGTATCTATCATCCAAATCTAGCAACTATGGATAAGTTCTGGGATACATTTTATTGATGTAAAAATATATTTCCAAATATACTGAAGGACAAGGAGATTTCAGACATCTGTGTTATTAATTATATAATCTGATATATCTACAAGATAATTTTTGGATAAAGTTTTTGCAAGATTAGTGTCATGCACAGAAATATTCTATTTAGTTTTTAATTCCAAAACTAAAATTAGAATTAAATTTAGAACTCAAATTTTGTCAACTCAGTTCCATATTATATTAATTGAATACGTTCTATAAAATGAGAGTAATGGATCCTAGTAATTATCTTTCTACTTTGGAACAATATAGATAGAAAATTTAAATAATTTATTCTTTCCAAAAATATACTTCCCTCATGTTTCCTCAGGGCTTATAGTAATAATCTCAGACACTTAGTTATGGAACATATATAAAAACATGAATGTCTAAATCTAGACTAAAAATCCAGCCAAAGGCTTTCTCTGTTAAAATATGGTAAAAATGCATAAATTTGATTATACTCTTTCCACATTTAAAAAATTCATGTTAAAAATAATTACAAATATGCTTATCTAGATGCATTTAAACTTCACTAACTGAAACCTAGAATATGAAGATATTACTTATATAAATTAAAATCTCAGGAACTAAAAATAATAAAGAGAAATGGCTTACATACATGTAAAGGTAAGTTCTGAGTACACCCAGACAAAAACGCCCTCCTCCCTAACCAGCTGCTAGAGTGAAACTTTAAATAAGGGATTTTTTTAAAAAATCGGCAAATCCCAAACAATTTAAAGACTAACTAAAAATAGCGTTGTGTAAATGGAGAATTCTAGAAAGATAATTACCTCAGAACAGTCATGTAGGGAAAGGTTTAGCCCATTGAATTGGATTAGGTTGGTTGGTAGAATGTGTTTTTATAATATTGTCTATAAGCATTAAAATATAGTTTTAAATTGATGAAATAGGTACTGTATATAGACAATAATTTGCAACAGAACCCTTTTATAAAGATCATTTCTCTGTTAGAGAATTTTAATTACCCTTTTTAAATATCGGACTAACTCTAATATATCTAGGTTTTTAGAAATTTGATATTTAAAAAACAAGGGTTTTAATTTTTAAAAACTAATCCTTTAATGCACTAGATATATTCTTTCAGTTTCAAGTGAATGAGAAGTTTAGTCATATTCCCATTTTGCTTAAAGTGAACAAAAGAAGTCTTATGGAAGATATTCCTTGAGATACAGCTTGATTTAGGATTTAAATGATGCCACTTGGATCAATATCTATATTTTGCAAGTGTCCAGCCATACTAAAGTTGTCAAGAATACAGCTAAAGTATCAGTAATCTTTATCATTCAAATCTAGTAACTATATAAGTTCTGTGTACAGTTGACCCTTCACACAAGTATGAACTGTGCAAGTCCACTTAGACACAGATTTTCTTCTGCCTCTGCCACACTAAGACAGCAAGACCAATTCTCTCTCTCCTCCTCCTCAGCCTACTTAACGTGAAGACAATAAGGATGAAGAACCTTATAATTATTCACTTCCACTTAATAAATAGTAAATATATTTTCTCTTAAGACTTTCTCAATAACATTTTTTTTCTCTAGCTTACTTTATTGTGAGAATACAGTATATAATACATATAGCATAGAAAATGTGTTAATCCTTCTATTTATGTTATTGGTAAGGCTTCCAGTCAACAGCAGGCTATTAGTAGTTAAGTTTTTGGAGAGTCAAAAGTTATACATGAATTTACAACTGTGTGAGGGGTTGGCACCCATAATACCCATGTTGTTCAAGAGTCACTGCATTCTATTATGCCTGAAAACACTGATAATTTCTTATTCACATTTGCAAGATAGTAGCAAGCAACTCTCAGGGTAAGATAATTCTGCTATAAAATCCAGAATTTTAAAAAAATCAATTTTGCCTCATTAGTGCAAGCAAAATTTTGAGAATTCACTCTCCTTAGGATGGTTGTCTTAGTCCATTGGTGGTGCTATAACAAAATACCACAGACTGGGTAATGTATGCAGAACAGAAAATTATTTTCTCATGGTTCTGGAGTGGGAAGTCCAAGGTCAAGGTGCAAGCAGGTTGGGTGCTTCATGAGGGTCTGTTCCCTACTTCCAAGATAGCAACACTTTGCTGTTTCCTCATAAGGCAGACAAGATGGAAGGGAAGGAACCCACTTCCTCAAGCTTTTTTTTATAAAGGGTAGAAACTCTCGTCAATGGGCTCTAATCCTATCAATGAGGGCCCCTACACTCCTGATTTAATCACCCAAAATATGAATTTGGAGGGACAATTTCAGACCATAGCAGAGAGCTTAATTCTTTCTTGTGCCCACTCAGTGAATTGTGGTGGCAAAGTGCTAATGAGCTTAGCTAAGTGTCACTTCTTACTCTCCTGGCCCCACCATGAGAATCTGCGTTCCTTAAGTAACTTGGACTCAGAATGTGGTGAGATATTATGCTCCTAAAACCACAGAGTATTGTTAAAAGAGAAAAACTTTAGACAAATTAAATTTAAGAGTCTAATGGAGCAAAGCATGGCTCACAAATTAGCCCCCAAAACAAGAGTAGATTCAGAAAGACTACAACACTGCCATGTAGTCTGAAAGGATTCATGGACAGAAAAGGAAAGTGGTGTACTTAAAATGAAAGCAGAGTACAGAAACAGCCAGATTCATTACAGCTTGGCATTTGCCTTGTTTGAACGTGGTTTGAACAGTTGGCTACTGTTGATTGGCTGAAACTCAGTGACCGGTACAAGCGTAGGTTACAATCTGTACACATATCAATTTAGCTTATAGGTCACTATGTATGAGAAACCTTTAGACTGAACTTAAAATATTTAAGGAGGCAGCTCTAAGCTAAACTTAATTTAACAATTCCCCCCTTTTGGTCAACCTCTCAAAACTTTAGGCATTGATGCCACTCTGTCACTCTTGTAAATGTACTTATTTTGTCTCAAATCTCACTGGGAAATAGCAGAACTGAGTTTTATAAGGTGGGAACAGAAGACTTTAGGTTACTTTTTTGTAAGTGTTAGAGCAAAGGGGACTTCCTTATTATGCTGAAATCTCTTGTTTTCAGAAGAAAAAAAAGATGTTTTGGGATCTCTGTGCTTCCTTAATGTTTAAATTGGAGTATGTCACATTTAGCATGAGTGACTTTATTTTGGTTTGCTCTGTTCTATTGAGGCCTAGTACACAAGCTCAGTCCAAAACAATGTCCTCACATAATTTTTGAGAAATAAAAAATAAATCTAAGCTCTCAACAGGCTGAATGAACCTCTCTTGGCCAGGGGACTCCAGAGAAACCTTAAAAACTGAAATCCAGGCCTTGATGGGATGGCAGGTCAGTCAGGCCCCCACCCTTGGCCAATCTACAGAGGCTGTGCACAGAGGGTCCTTGTGCCCTTTGCTTCACTTTTGACATAAGAGGGCTAAAAACTCCATCCTCAGATCATGCGAATGTAACTATTTTTTGGAACAAGGGACCCATGAAGACACATGAAGATCAATGGCACATGTGCCTGTTTCTCTTTTCATAAATATTCATGACTCCTCCTATACCTTATATATATTGGGTCACCCCATTCGAAATAAATTCCTATTCCCTTTACCCTTCCCTTGAAGCACTCGCTCTCAGTTTCTGCCTTAGCCTGCAAAATGGCCAGCCAGCAGGCTATAATACTTTATGAGAAATAAAGCTTTCCTTTCCGAATTTATGAACCTTGTTGACATTTTGTTTAATAATTCCCCCCTTTAGGCCAGGTTGTCACTTAAGTGAGAGTGTGACCAAAACTTAGGGCTTTAACACCATTTTTAGTTGCCATGATTTTTGAGTTTCTGGTCTCAGCATGTCTGTCATTCATAGATTATGGTGTCTCCACAATCATCATGCATTTCTTTCAGTTTTTGTCATTCCAATTGAAGAGAGACCATCTGCTATTTCACAGATGGCTACATGAAAACTTTTAAAACTTTGAGAGAATAGTGTACCTGGGAGACTGCTATTATGACTATCAGGAGGATAATACCCAGAGTTTAGAATATGCTCTTTAGTGAGGGTCCCCATGAACCAAACCAACTAAAATAAAATAGATCAAAGAATGAGGTAAATAAAGAGCCTGTTCATTAATCACTTACAACTGAATCTCTATAATACCCGAGGTAGTCGTCCATGTGCAACAAGAAGTGTTAGCAACTGTACAGAGTCTTCTCTGTTCAGCCAGTAAGTAATCCAGAACAATTCTATCATCTAGCACAACTTTAGCAAGAGAATTTAAAGAAGCTTGTTTTGCAACCATAGCCTTTGCAGTAGAATCTGCTATAGAGCTTATTATGAGGGACAAATTTCTAATCATTGCCTTATTTACTCTGAATCATGGAAAAGGAGACCTAGCAAATGATGCCCATCAAGAACAAAGGGTTCCTTGCAATATTCTCTTTACAATATAGGTTAAAAGGAATGGACCAATGATCTTTTTTCTGACTGATTATGAAGTAATAAAGGTGCCATTAAAATTTCTTGCCTATGTTGAACCTTCATCTTCCATCTCTCAAGGCATAAGATTGTCCATGTATAAGGTAGACTGAGAAATCCTCCATAGATAAAAATATACCCCATGAGTGCATACAGAGCCCCCTTTTTAATTCCATTGTTCATAAAGGCATAAACAAGGAAAAAAGTTAAGAGGAAACATTCCCATGAGAGCAGAGAAGTCTTTCTCCATGACCTTGGGAAAGCTGACCACATCTAGGATGTTTCCTGCTTCTAGAGAGAAACTTTCTGTGGTTAGCTTTACCTTAAGTTCCCCAATGGGTATAGAGTTCCAAGAGTCTGGAGGGGCCCTTCTGAATTTTGAAATTATGGACCCAAGTTTCAAGGTGGCAAAATTTTCCTGCAGTATGGGTGGCAAGGGCAGACTTTCCCTGATGTAGTTTCCAGAAGACCCAATCTCCATGTTTTAGGTTGTGAAGGGTTTGGTTGTCCTCAGTCAGTGGATCATGATAAGCTTCCCCTACCTGGTGAAAATACACTTTGGCTTACTCCATTAAAGACTTGCAGCATACAGTAACATCAGAGTTTAGGAGCGAAGATATATGAGGTTCTATCATTAGGAGCACAGACCTTCCAGTGCCTATTTTATAGGGGGTCAACTTAAATGTTTTCTACTGAAAGTAGATCTGATTGTTGATAATCTGTAATACTTTGACCAAGTCAATCCCATCAATTCAGTTAGCTTTATCTAATGTTATTCTATCTGTAATACCTTACTTAACTGTTTCACAATTTGCCCAGTGAAACAAGGACCTTTATCACTGAAGGTATCTCCAGGAATGCCCCATGAGGGATACATATTTCCTAATAACCTATTAGCAACTATTATAGCATTAGCCTTCTTACATGGGAAAGCTTCTATACAACTAAAAAACGTGCACTGAAATGACAATTGAATGAAATCCCTTTTTTAATGTTCAATTGGCCCATCAGGTAACAGAAATATACCTGAAGTTTTATTATCTTTCCAAACTTTGGTCATAACTATTTTAGCAATTTAGAACAATCACCACATACATACTGTGTATGTAGACCTATCTCTATATATTTATATATCATATCTATATATATAGATATAATCTTATCTCACCCATGATAGTTATGGAGTGTAGAGTTTTCAATAATGGCAGCTTTAAAGACTCAGGAAGAACCAGGCAGCTGTCCAAGCTCTCCATGAATCCACACTAAACATTGAATTTATATCTTCTTAAGTATCAATTTTGTTTCTCCAATTCAGATGCATAGCATTGTGTATCAGATGGGTCATCATAGGTAATTTGACCTAGACCGTGGTGTTTATTGAAACTGCATGCATAAACAATTTCAGTACTGGCTGATTTAGCATGAAAATCTGGCAAAGTATTTTCTCAGTATTAAATCAATTAGTGTCCTGCTTGGGTTAGAAGTTTTATAAACTAGTCAATCTCTTCATTAGAGTTCTAGGAATTATTACCCAGCCCAAATGATATGTTCCTAAAGTGATCAGAAACCTGCATTCAAAAAGTGTGTCAATGTTCTTTTTATCCTTTCCATGAACCTCCTTGAAGACACAACACTCTAGGATTTTACTTACTGGTAAAGAACTTTCAGAAATGCATCAGAATTAAGAAATTAACTATGAAAAAAACCTTACAAGGCTCACAGTTAAAGATGCAATTGACAAGGAAATTGGGTTATTTCTGTGGCCTACAATAATTTAACATAATAGCCATAATTATGACTAATAACATACTAAGACATATCAGAAATTTAGGAATCTGATATAATTTTGTAACATATATTAATAACACATCCATAAAAATAAAACTCGAAGAAGGTTAAACATTATTTCTTATTTGGCAATGCTTTCCATGTAATTTAACCTATCAAATAAGCCTGTTTATCTCTGTGCTGGATGCTTCAGGGGCCCTCTGTAGCATCCCAACATTAGTTTGAGGTCAAAAAGACTTAATTTTGAATTTGAAATTTGATTTGGGGAACCCTGGAAAATATGTCAAAGGCTTAAAACACTTAATTAAAATGAAATCACACGTCCCTGTAAAATAATATTTATTTATTTAACTAAAATGATAACTGAAAAGTTTTAAAAAGCAAAGCAAAATCCTCTTTTCTTTGATAGAAGACACAGGTTTTGCAATCAACAGACTTGAGAAAGACAGCATGAGACAGAATTTGTCTCTCCCTTTTTTTTTTTTGTAGTTTACTCGAAAAGTGAACAAAAAACTTTTACTATCCCTTATTAATACTGCATGAAATTTCTTGTTTAAAAGAGAAAATCAAATTTTACTTTTATATTAGGGTATTATCAACACTAAAGCTAATTTTCGTAAAACTTTATAAGCAAATCCATCCAATCTCAGTCACCTTTTGACTACAGTATATTTCCATAAACTTTTTACAGTTTCCTACAAAATATTTACCTATTCTCTATATCTTTCTAACTCCTTACATTTATTTAGTTTTATGTATTTTTATTCCTTCAATTTGAAACAAATTTAAGTCACTTCAAACAAGACAAATTATTTTTTTCTCAATAAACATACATTTTCATGTCTTTATAACTTTTCTCACCAAAGACATATCTTGCTTTGCTTTATACACTCTGCATACAGAATTGTTTATCTCATGTCTACTAGTTTTGATTACATATATTAACAACAACTTTAATTCTTAGAAACCCTAATTTCTAGTGAAAACCTTTAATGTCATTTTGAACTGTTTTATATCAGCATTTGTAGATAAAAACCATTCCATAATTTTTTAGAAATATGTATTTCTTCAAATTTTTGTTTATTAACTATTCAAAATATATTTAGCTTCTATATACTGTATAAAAATAAGATGCCAAAGAATGTAAAATTAAACTATGTTTAATAATTAATGTTTCAGTATTTTAACTTGTTTAAAAGTGACTCAGACATTTTATAATTATCTATTACTTCATTTAACACAGCATGACTTTAAGCTTTTAATTTACTGAAAAGAATTTTGAAACTATGACAACAGGTCTCCTTGCTAATGTCTTTTCCAGTCATTTGGGGTCTCAAGTAGCCATGTGGCACCCAGGACAACTTTGAAGAGCAGGACTCATACAGGTCCTGAACTGACATACCAAGTATAGAGCTCAGGACAGAGCACAAAGCTGTGAAGAGGACGCCTGGAGGGTCCAGCTACTTCCAGAATGGCCAAGAGGTAAATCCGGGCCAGGGAGGAAGGGGCCATATTGAGATTGACTCTGCCTTGCATGTGGTAGTGTAGACACTAGACACTGAGGATGTGTCCCCAGGCCTTACCATAGCCACCTATCCAGACCCCAGAATCCACAGGCTCAAAACCAAAAACATAATCTCACAGACAAATCAAGCAAGGATCAAAAACATTACACAAGCAACAATTTTTGACCTTAAAACATATAGCTGAAACACCCTGAACCTGTTTGACCAGTAGGAACTGGCAAAATGTCTGAATTATGCTTAACACCGATAATTCTGAAGACATTCAAATTTTATCTTGTCAACAATTTTAAACTACTTTTATTTACCGAAAATTAATGAAGTTTTTGAGCTGAAAGGCATCTGAGTTACTTTGGGTTTTTTTTTTTTTTTTGATAAAATATTTGACTGATTGCATTTTTTAAATTAATTGGAATTATTTTATATATTTGACAGTAAAATATCACATACACATGAAAAATACGAAAAAAAGAAATACACACACAGACAGAAGTGGATTTTACAATTTTATAAGGTTTTTCATTTATCAAGTTTCAAATAGTTTTTTTTTTTCCTCGTAGACTATCAAGTCCTGAAAATTTGTTAGCTAGAAAATTTGAAATTTGTTTTAAAGACATGACTTCTTAAGTAAAAATTTACATCTCAAAGGCACAGAATTTAGATTTAAACATCATTATTCACTGAGGCAAAAGAAGGGTTTAAGGAAAAGGTTCACTCAAGACAAGATTGCCAGGGAAAGTATCTTAAAGGTAAGGTTTGTTATGTAAACTTTAAACCAATGTCTTCTCTTAAAAGTTTCTAGTGGTTTAAATGCAGGGAGGGATATTCCATTACCAATGGAGTTTTCTTTTACAGACGTTAATTTTTTAAACAAAGAGTATTGAAATAGCCAGCTCAATGCCTGAAAGTGTTTTGGAGACCAATCTAGCTAGGTAGGTGGCTTTTTTTTTTTTTTTTTTAATTTAGCTTCTTTCATGATGAGATTACTGACTTCAGGGCAAAATTTCAGAAATTTTGCAAATAAAGCATTCTCCATGCCTGGACTCAGCAAGGATAGCTCTGAAAAAAAGCAAGCCTACTTTACCTGAGGGCCCACCTTTTATAAACACATTACTCAGATTTTTTATTTCACCTTTGGGCAGGATAGTAACTAAACCAAAAGGTTAGTTAATTTTTCTTATCAATTAATCCATATAATTTATATTTGCCATTTATAAAGAAAGAGTCTTTTTAAAAGGGGAATAAAAATATTGAAATCTTTTTAGAAGTGTCTGCACATCACTAGGAATCCCTGCATAAGACTAATTCAGGGGGAGCCCTTATTTTTAAATGCACTTCTTAAAGTGCAGTATTGTTCATTTGGAATGTTCCACTGTAATTTTAAATTACGTTTAGTAAGATTTGCCCTTTCTGTGTTTGCTGCTTCTGGGCCCTCATATTTAAGCATATAAATGTTGGGGTAGCCAAAAGTTGGAGTACTCAGTTCTTCAGAAATTAGTATCCCATTCTTACATTGAACCTTGGTTTTGGCTCTCAGATCCCCTTGATCAACTTAACCAATGGTTTTCCTCTATCTAAGTATGCAAGAAAAAGAAACAAAGGGGAAAGAACATAAAAATCTCTGCAAATTCCTGAAAGCCAGAGTTTGCACCCTCTGAAGTATTGCCATTTACTGACAGCTTCTGTCTGACCCTGTCAGACACCCAAGGCCTTATACTGTATCTAAGCCAGTTAATCATCGAATCCAATCTAATCCTGGATCCAGTCCGTTTCTATCACAACTTTGAACCCGGTTTGGATCAAAAATTTGATCAAATGAACTCAGCTCAAAACACAAATCTGTGGAGCTTTGGAATCCAAGAGGGAACTTACCCACAATCCCAACTTGCTGCAAGACAGCAATGGTCACAGTGAGTCTAGCAGGTATCTTGCCTGGTCACTCAATTGTCCTGGGGGTCGCTAGAAGCTCTACTTTGCATCCCATTTCTGACACCATCTGTTAAAAGAAAAAAGTTTGGACAAATTAAATGTAACAGAGTTGAACTGAGCAAAGAAAGATTCGTAAATTGGGGAACCCCCTGAACCAGAATATGTTTAGAGAGATTCTGCATGGTCAGAGAGCACATATGCAGAGATAAAGAAAAGCAATGTACCGAAAATGAAAGTGAGGTACAGAAACAGCCAGGTTGGTTATAGCTTGGCATTTGCCTTGTTTGAACATGGTTTGATTGGTTGAAACTAGGTGACTGATACAAAGGCAGGTTACAGCGTGTTTACACATTTAGTTAGCTTACATTTCACTATGTACAGAGAAACTTTAGGCTGAACTTAAAATATGTAAGAAGACAGCTTTAGGCTAAGCTTAATTTAACAATACTATTGCCTTCTCAGGAACAGAGAGTAATTGCTGAGTGTTGTGGCTGACACTGTGGGCTACCTAAAAGCCATATTGAAGATGCAAAGGTCAAACACTAGAAGAACAGAGTGTCAGGTTTTGGTCTGAAACTGTCGGTTCTTGGAGTGCTCATGGCCGAAGAATGACCAGAACGCCAAAGTTAGGCAAGCACGAAAATGAGGTTTATTGAGAAGAGAAAGATAAGATTATAGGGCAAGAGCAAAATATAGGTTTACAGAGCATGATACATACACCACGGATGACAACCAGACCCATCGTTGCAGCAAGACAATCAAAAGGAAGGGCAAAAGGAAAGCCTGGCTGTGGGCTGCAGTCTCATTCTATAGTGCCTGGATAGGGACCACCCTCCTGGTTCCGAGGTCACCATGGAACCACTTTGATTGGACAGTTGGGGGGTCACATGACCTGAGCCTTAACTACGCATGTGAGTTCTAGGTCACGTTCCAGACTCTATAGTACCTACGCTGCTGGGCGGTGGGCTAGAGAGTCCTCTATGTTCTTTTGAGGCTGACACCAAGTTCTGATTGACAGATTCGTAGGGTATTCCCTCCTCCCCCAGGTGTGGAGAGTTAGGGTGGGGCAGGACCCATATGGAGGCAGCAGCATCCACTTTCATCCCTAGGTGACTCAGAATCCCTCACTATCTACCTAATAAGAGCCACAGGTGTGGTGAATATAGTGCTGCATGTAAAAAAGAAAAAAAAAAAGAGGAGCAGGTGTTCTTGTTTCTTTTTGGACTACTTCTGAAGCTCCCTTCTCTCCCCAGCTCCACGGAACAGTTCCGAGTTAAAACAATTTCTTTCCACCTCAAATACGATGTCTTTCCACTTCTCTTCCTGAAGGTTCTCCCCAGTGCCATGGTAGCTTAGTAAACCCAATGGTAGGGCAACTCAGAAGTGCAGGATAGTTAATGTCCTCAGGGGCAATAATTAAATAGTGAGCTACAGAATTTAGTAGACAAATATCCCAGTTTCCTTTTAAGCATTAGGATAATTTTGAAGTGGGTGTGAAAATATTCCTCAGAAGCCCACTCTGCCTCTCCTGGAACTAACTCCTAGTTGCCCACAGCAGAAACCTATTCATTAATGTATACCTTGTTGACAATTTTAATTCCTGCTTTCATTTTCCCCACTAGAATCACTTTCCAAATAAATCACCTGCACCTAAACTATTGCCTCAGGGTCTGCTTTCGGGAGAAATTCAACTAAATAATAGAGTCCTTTGAAGACCTTACGGTTCAATTTCCCTTCTTTACTAATGAGAAATTCAAGACCTAGAGAGATAAAAATGGCCAGCACCATGAAATCTGGATCAGAACTGGATTTCTTGCCTTCCTTGTCAAACCCACCACTTCTTCATTCTATATTCCTAGAAAATGGCAATAGTGCTCTAAGTAAAATATTTAAGTTATTATTTCTGCTTCCAGCTCTGCTTCTCTTCACATTGTTTCCTGCGCTAGTGCTAAAGTAATTTTTTTTAAAATACAAACTGATATATTCTCTTGCTATCTCCTTACTGCAAAATTGTTGTGACAATTAAGATGCTGCAGGAATAAAAGTGCTTAGCAGTGTTGAATACTAAAGGAGAAGTAAATGTTACATGCTCTGTTATTATTTTTATTCAAATCATAAATATTCCTTCATATTTTCTTTCTTAATGAGACCATGTTTCTTATTATGGCGTAAAGTCCTCCTAAATCTGATTCTTAACTACCTCTCTGGATCCGTTCCTTCTGACTCATGACTACTCTTCTATCCTCAACCATGTGGGATCACTTTCACTTTCCTGAATTTGCCATGTAATTTCATGATTCAGAGCTTTTGTGTATTACGTCTTCTGCCTACACTGCCCTTCCTTCATTCTCTGATGGATACACCCTTCATATCCCCATAATTCAGCTCATGCATGTCCTTGTGAAGCCATTTCTAACCTACTTAAGCAAAGATGATCTCTTCCTTTCTCTGCCTTAGCACAGGATTCTAGGGAAAACATCTAATAATGTAACCATTGGTTTACAATTTTTTTCTTTTTAATAAGCTTTTGAGAACAGAAACTTTTGAGAACACAAACGTTCAACCTTGTCTCTGTATCAACCAGTATACTGTTGGTTTATATGAAGTGCCTTGTAAATGGGTGATACAAAGATAGGTAAATTAACAGAACCTTAGACTTATTCTTACAAGCTCCTGAAAACTCAGTTAATATTCTATATACCTTTGGTTATATTAACAGTTTAAATATTAACATAGAGTTACAACAAGTTACTGTATGTATGAGTAAAAATTTAAAAATGAGTGCATTTCTATGAATTGATAAAATAAATATATTAGAGGCAATATCTTGTTTGATACAAAATATTAATCAACAACACGGTGCCTTTACCCAAGAGACTTTTTCTCTATCTTACCTGTCAGGCCAAATCCCTCAAATTAAATTCTTGCCCTCTTCCAAATTTACTTACTCAGGGCGAACCTTGGAATAGACAAAGAGAAAGAGGAAAGTCCCTTACATACTGTGGATCTGGATTTCTGTGTAATAGTAGGTTTCTAAAATTATAGCAGTTAAGTGAGGAATTATGCAGAAGGAGGAAGCAGCCAGGTACACCTATGTCTCTGCCCCACCGTGACCTTAATATGAAAGAGAGAGACAGAGACAGAGACAGAGAGACAGCGAGAGACTCATCTAAAATACATGGAAAAGAACATATTCTCAAATAATTTTTTATTATTGACTTGCTAAGTAATCCATATGAGGTCAGTGTACCAAAACTTCCCTTCGTCCATACCTTCGACCCCAACAACCCAGGTATCCTTATTACTTATCTAATAAAATTAACTATTTATTTATTAAATTTTCAGACTGCAAAAAAGGAAGTATCTACCTATGTAACTATGTGAAGATAAACTAAGCATTTACAAGGTGCTCACTTTTATTTGGCAAAGCGTTAGTGGCAGAGCTCCTCTCCAAGGAATGGGACAGAAGTTTCGTTGCTCCCATCAGCTACCCTAAGCTGGCTCAATAATACATTTTAGGACTCTAATTAGGAACAATCTTGACTATATCTTGAAGTCAAAGCTTTTGCTTCCGTGCTTCCCATAGGCAATGACGCTTCATGCTCTCCTCCATCCCACTTATGAAACAAATTGTCTTGAAATTTTCAGATATAATTTAATTTAAACTGAATTAAAAATGGCTTTAGATATAAAAATGTTAAAAGGGCACAAATGGGAAAATTTGAAAGCAAGATTTCAAAAATACGATTTTAAAACGTATAGTAGCAAGGTATACTGATTGTAAAAATGTTGATAATATGGAAAAATAAATAATTAAATATATTTCATCTGCATTTCTACTATATTATTCTGAGGGTGCACTTTTCTCCCTTTTCTTCCTTCCTTTCTTCCTTCCTACTTTCTTTTCTTTTCTTTCCTTTTCTTTTCTTTTCTTTTCTTTTTTCTTTTCCTTTTCTTTTCTTTTCAATAGATGAGACCGCATATTATATTAAATCTCACTAAAGACACCTAGCGTAACAAAAGCATTTTTCATGCTTTAAATATAAACATTATATTGAAAATCTACATGGTAATCAACTAAGAAAATCAGCTATAATAATTTAGCTTTCCATAAGTTTTCTGTTACTGGACATCGGCCTGTTTTCAAATTTAGTAATGATGCTAAGTTGAACATTTCTAGGCATTTAGGTTTTGTTGAATAAGGGTGTATATTTATTTATTTTGGTACAATTTAGTTATTTTTAATGTGTACTTAATGTCTAATATCTCTCATAAGAGCCAAAGGTGGCTTATTAATTTAATTTTCAATTTTTTGAGTATTTCTACTCTTTTTGGGTTTTTGTTTGTTTCAGATTGATTTTTTAAAATATGCCCCCATGCTTTTGGACATTTGGGAAAAATCAATTCAGTTTAGACATAACAATTTTGCTCAGCTTTCTGGTTGTTCTTTTGAGAAAATATTTATCTGCCTAAATGCTTGTCTTGGCATTTTTTGTATAGTCTGATTTTTTTATTTAATCCCTAAGTATTTTATAAGCACTGCCCTGAGGCTGACAACACCCACTTCTTTCAGCTCTGCCCTCTTATGTGCAATTTTTTATTTAATGTATGATGTTGACGGGAAAGTTGGAGAGGGAGAGATTTAATGTGCCTGGATTCTCTTTAATTCTTTAAAAGTCTTAAATTTTCCTTTTATTTCCTTCTTTCCTTCTATTGACACATCTCTGAAACATAACATCCCTTCTCCATATATCCGATTCTCCCCGGGAAGAAATGCTTGCCTAAATGGCTGTGTCATGTAGTCTTGTGCACTTTTAAACCTCTTCCCTGTGACCAAGCCCCACCTTTTCTTCAGAATGAGACATTTAATTCAGACTTTCTCTTTTTCTGAGATTTACCTGCTGTATCTAAGTCATCTGTGCCCTTATATTCTTGTACACAGTCTCTTAATCTCTCTCCTTCTTCACCACCAGGCTTACAGCAGCATGGGTGATAGCTTATTTTTATTTTTCTAAATTTAGTTTGTCTCTTCATTTATGGGTATGCCATAATATGTCAAAGATAATGTTAAATCTGCCCTCTAGCAATGCTGTTGATTTTGTGATTATTTGGGGAGATTTTGTGGGAAGTTTCAAAACCAAGAAGCTCCCACATCTCCTAGATCTAGTAGTTTTCTGATAAATATTTTGAATCTATGTTTATGGGGGATATTGATACGTATTTTTTACACCTAAAATCTTAATCACTTTTTGTTATGCTGACATCTTTTTTCTAAGATTTCTAAATGAGTTTGTGTATTATTGGTATTATTCATTTTTAAATATTTCATAGAATTTAATGCTGAAACAATCTGGAAATGGAGATATCCTTTTGAGTTTTGTATTATAAATGTAGTTTCTTTAATGGACAGATTTATTCAGATCTTCAATTTTTTCTTTTACCAATTTTATTGATTTGAGTTTTTAAACACTTGGGCTTTTTTTGCATTTCATTTAAATTATGGGCATCAAGTTGTTCACAATAATCACAATAGGCCTTTAGTA